>VUYV01000726.1:73222-90832 GCA_008711295.1 Anarhynchus alexandrinus | reverse complement strand
CCCCGCCCTTTCCCCGGTGCTCGCCCCGCCCCGCCCCGCCCCGCCCCGCCGTGGGTCGCGCGCCTGAGCGCCGCAGAGAGCGGCGCCGCGGCCTCCCCGGGTGCGGGGGGGGCAGAGGGAAGGGGAGGCCGCCCGGTGGCGGGAGCAGCGTCCAGCTCGCCCGTCCTGAGGAGACCCCGCCGGAACGGTGGGGTGCGACCGCCGCAGGGGCCGGCGGGGGTATGGAGGGTTGTCGTGGGGCCTGGCCCGGCGGCTGCGGCCGGCGGGGCTCGGCGGGTCCGGCTGAGCGTGGCTCTCGGACGGCGGGGCAGAGTGGGAGGAGCCTCCCGTCGTTCCCCCGCAGCGGCGGCAGCGGCTCCGTGGGAGGAAGGCGGCCGGAGGGGGAGAGGCCGTCAGTGAAATCGGCCCGGGCGCAGGCGGCCGCGGCCCGTGGGGCACGGTCGGTGGATGCTCAGGGCATCGTTACGGAGAAGCGGCTGAGTGTGCCTGTACTTACTGAAATACGTTAATAGAGAGGGGATATAAGAGCATAAATACTCCTACTTCAATCCTGTGCCTTTGATTCAGCGTGGAATGCGAAGGGATGGAAGGAAGCGGGGCTGTCCCCCTGTACCCTGCGCCTGCCTGGTTCCCCTCCGAACCACAGGGCTGAGCCCGCCGGTCCTGAGCGGCGGGAGCTTGAATCGGGCTGAACGCTTGACTGGCCCAGTGGAAAACCAGACCAAATTCTCCTTCAGAAATGGACTTTAAAACGGGATCCCCTGTGTCTTGGATGATAGGAATCTGAACTAAAGATCAAAAATCTGAAGGAATTCAGCCTGTGCAGAAACTGATACGCATTCAAGCTGTGCGGTGAAAAGTTAAACTTAATGATCTATTAATCAGGATTGGTGAATGGCTAAAATCTGAGCTTCATGTTTGAGTTGCTTGCTTCTCATTTTGTTTGCCATGCCTTCTGAGCTGTGTGTTTGTGTGCAACGGGTCCCCAGTGGCATACAAGCCAGAGCTGACAAGTCTGCAGCTGTGACCTGAGAACTTCACCATTTAGTTCTGTTCATCCTCAGTTCAACCTGTTCAGGTCTAAATATTCCTTCAAGCCAGCAAGTCATGTCATTCCTGGTGACGGGGATTGCTCTGTGTACATGTGTAGTCATCAAAAAGTCACCACATATGTGCGCACGGTGGTTCTTTTAGGCCTTATCTCTGAAAAGCTGTGTAGACCAGAACATCAAAGTTGCATGAAAGAATTAGGAAAATTACTGACAACGGCTGTGCTTAGGTGTCATCAAGTTTATGACAGAATATAACGTATCTACTTGAGTCATTTAAAGATTGGAGCATCATCTATCGTGCTCAGCTTTTATTTCATCATGTTTTAGTCAATATCAGAAGTAGATGT
This sequence comes from Anarhynchus alexandrinus, assembly GCA_008711295.1. Taxonomy (NCBI): domain Eukaryota; kingdom Metazoa; phylum Chordata; class Aves; order Charadriiformes; family Charadriidae; genus Anarhynchus; species Anarhynchus alexandrinus. The sequence goes on along the minus strand of VUYV01000726.1, from coordinate 89,433 downwards.
TCAAAAGCAATATAAATACCATCTGTGTAAGGGTAGAGTAACTACCCAGATGCATGTTCCTGAGGAACATGAACCTGGGTTTGTGCATCTTGTCAGCCCTCTTTGGTACTCTAGGTATCTCCTCTTTCCCTAAGAGTTCCCTAAGGAGCTTTGTCTCATCATCTTACCTTTGGGGAGGTACCGGTGTTCCTTTCCTGACAGTGGAGAGGTTGACAACATCAACAGAGCTCTGGAACAGAGCAGCTGGGACACCTTCCTGCTCCTGTGGGATCTGACCTGCTCCTAGGACTGGCTGGCTGGATGCCAGCCCTTTCCATCTCACCCCTGGGAGAAGACCAGTACGTTGCAGTTCCATTTTATTTGGCCGGTCCCAGGCAGGAAATTACTCTTTTCCGTCCCACCATTTGGTGGTGTTGAATTCCATGTCTTTTCATTTTCTTTAACAAAAGTGAAATGAAACTTTAATTCTTGTGCTTTGCATAGCCATTCTGAAGTAGGTTTCAGACATGTTTCTAACTTCCGCTCTTTGGTTTCTTTTGCCCAAGTCTTGAAAGGATTATATCATTGATCACTGTCCCTCTGAGCTGCTGGACATTATCCCAAGGATTAATGAAATGAATTTACCTTTTGCAAACCAGCATTTGGATCACACCACAGCTCTACCTTGGCCACAGCGGAGCTATTCTTTGGTGGGAACTTGTCTGTCAGTGGATGAAGAGATGATATGCTCTTTTTGCCCGTGTGCTATTGCTGCAAAGTTCCTCAGTGCTTTTGAGATGGAAGCGTTCCCACTGCAAATTCATATTTATCCTCTTTTGGGGCAACTGTTTTATCTTGGAAACTCCCTCTCCAAACTCTGTTTAAATAGTTCTAGATCTCTCTATTATACTGATTATAACAGGCANTCCCCCCCCCCCCCCCCCCCATCTGCTGCCAGCACCGTTTCCCTGAGTTCCTGTTCAGCACCAGGGTCTCTGCAGCCATCTTACATGAACAGGCAGAACAAGTTTGGCTTCTTCAGTGTCACAGGTGATACCCTCTCACTCTTGAGGGGCTCTTGTTGCAGTTGAAAGCAGTGGTTTGCTCTGGTGCACATAACTTTCCTGATAAATGACCTGTAGATTGGTGGTTTGTCCAGCCTGTACATGTGGAGCTTGAGGCAAACTGTACTGCTCTTCTTTAACCCCTGTCTGAGTTTCTTACTCTGAAATAACCCCCAAGTCCCCTTGTAAAATGAGTCTTTTGATTCCACACTGTACAAATTTTGTGTTTCTAGGTTGGAAAGTGAGAGTTCCCATGCAGTCCTGTATAGTGTTTGCTGGGTCCTTAGTCTGGCATGGTACTTTGCTAAGCTTCTTTCCACTGGAGTCTGAGACGTACCCTGAGGTCATTGAACAGTTTATTTATATGGCCCTTGTTCTCAAAATTGGAGATAACTGCTTCTGACACGTGTGGGCCTTGAATCAACAGTTATTCTTTGTCTCCCCTAGTTTTTAAGAAACTACACTCCCAAGCCAGTACTTAATGGATGAGTTGCCATAGTGTAAGTACTGTATTCTGCACCAGACAAGTGCCATGAGTGTAGCAATGTGTCTTTTTCACACTCCTATTAGGTTTCCTGAGTTAGCTGTTAGTGGCTTTATTCTGTGTTTATGTACATGAAGAAATGTAAACCTCTACATTGTATAAGTGAGGTTTTCACTGTCAGTGAAATAATCACTGAAGGCAGTGGAAAATAAATCGGAGAACATCACCAATAATCCTCAGGGACTTACTGGTCCTTCCCTTTCCCTTCCTTTTTCTACAAGGGAAAAATAGCATCCAACACTGTCTCTGGGTACGAGGTCCTCTGTATAAGTAATGACAGAAGTTGCTGAAGTTCTTGGTCAGTGCTGTTTTTCTACTGAGTGTTCACTTTCAAGATACTTCTCTTAAGAAGTCTGGGTGCAGTTACAGGCCCCAGTAACCTGAGTGGCGTGGATCTCTTTTCCATTTCCCTGAATTTATAGAAGGATTTCAAATTACCTTCCCTTAATGGGCTGTGAAATTCTGGTGTTGGCTTGCAGCTTTTTGGTTCATTCCTTCATGTTGTGGCACACGGTGGCTCTTCCATGTGGTTCTCTCTGATTATCTCCCTGGACAGAATGGAAGCTTCCTGCCATGAAATACGCTACTCTCTCAAAACAGCATAAGGTATTTTTAAATGGAGCATGGCTCTCTTACTCGCAGAGAAGAGCTGCATCATTCATCAAAACATTCTGCCTTTTCTTGGGAATGAGTTGAATCTCGGGGTCGACTTGATACAATACAAGAATACAAGCCATGAAGTCAAGAATTTAGAAAAATGAAGTGTTTTCCCCCTGGCTTTTCCTAGTAAGGAGTTCTGCCTTTTGTGACCTGGGGTAGACCTGTTTCTTGTGTTCATAGTCATGTCTGTCCTGCCTCTCCATCATTCATGTCAAGTAGCAGAGCAATTTGCTGACTAAATGCAAAGAAGTCATGAAGCGAGACTTCTCTTCATGGAAGCACCTTTTTCTCCTATGTTGGGAGACCTAAATCCTGCCGTCCTCCTCTCGGGAACAGTCATTTAATGAACAGTCAGCGAATCAATCCTTACAAGACACGCAGACCAAGATGTTCAAATGCAAGTACCTAAACGTGTGTGGGAGGCACTGGCATAAAAGTTCAAAGACCTTTTCCGTAGTGCCAAGTGTCAGCCTCTCACTTCTTTGTCTCCAGGGAAAGTCACATCATGGATTTAAATTCGTTATTTTGGTCTAGGTACCATTCTCAGTGAGACACTGGCTGTCAGAAGTCACTTTGTAAGTGAGTTTGCAGGAGAATGGAAAGGGTAAGAATAGATGAAAGCAGGGAGCTATCTTGAAGTGAGAACCAGGAAATTGTCAGTGGTGGATGGTGAGACTCCTCCACTACCAGTCAGGCTCCCCCAGTCCTGAGTCCAGCTTTGATTAATGAACTAAGCAAAGAATGGAATTAGCAGACATGAAAAAAATGTAAAATGTCAGTATAGCATTACTTCACCACCTCAGGCCTCAGATAGAAAATACTCTGTGCCTTTGTGAGAATGACATGCAGAAGAGCCCACGAGAAGCTAGTAGAAGAGGAGCAATGGTGGTGTCTTAAAAGAATTTAGCTGACAAACCTGGAAGAGTTGCAAATGGCAGGAACTGATCATTTGTCAGAGATTTACAGGTTGGATAGTTTTCCACAGGGATGCTGAAAAGGACCCAAGCCTGGAGGCTTCCTTCTTTCTAAGCTGTGATAGCATGACAGTTTTAGTGGCTTCTACCAACGTGAGAAGGTGTGCAGGCTTCTTGACAAGGTGACTAGCTAGCAGAATTTCTGTTTTTCATGAGCAAATAGTTTTCCCTGCCTCATTATTTGAAATGTGTGGACTATGTTACCTGTGGGTTTTTGCTCGGATCAGAGTGTCTTTTTAAACCAGCCTGGTGGATGTGCCTAACATGGGCAGCTCAAGTAATTTCAGTTTGGCAAATTTGCAAGCGACCAAAAATGTGATCTTGTAGTGAAAAGCTTGCAGAAATCTCATGTACGGGTGCCTCTTAGAAGTAGCATCTGAGCAGATTGAGCTGTGATACGAGTGAAGAGATGAGCAGCCGTATCTGGTACAGGACACGTTTGGGGAGTGCTAGGGAGGGAGCAGGCTCTACAGGTTCTTCCCATTGAAACATCTCTCAGTGATGAGCGACAGTAGATAACTGCTCCTCTAGTGTGTGCTGTGAATGCTACCATGTGTAGTGTAACATTTTTTATCAGCTCAGAAGGTGTTCATCTCCCCTAACTTTAGATGTAGACAGGTACAAGGTGTACACAGAACCCCAGACTGCCGGTCTGCGCTATGTGGTGTTGCCATCAAAGAAGACAGGCTTGGTTGCCTTGGTGGGAGAGAGTGAGGGGAACTTTACAGATGCATAGCATCTTCTTAGCATGTGATGGTTTGCAGGAAGCTAGTCAGTCTGACAGTTGCAACCATGAAGGCAAGAGGTAGTGTGAGGAGCAAAAGTACCGTAGCAGCAGATGGTAGCAAAAAGCTGTCAGTCAGCGCTGTGTTAGTACACAGCTCCAGAGACTGTCCCTAGCCTGAGTTTCTTGGGAGGTAAAAAAAAACAAAACAAAACAAAACAAAACCGTGGCCTCTTTTTTCAGCAACTTCACCCTGAAGTTATTTGTGCTTGATGCTCAGACCTTTCATCCAACGTGGTTATTTTCATTAAGAGAAAGCAACTCAGGAAAGGTTTTATCAGCACAGCTGGGTCATCTGATTGATGCTTTGACCAGTCTTCAGCAATCCTGTAATCCCATCAGTGTCCAGTTTGGAGGATGTGTGGAGATGTCACCATGCTTGTTCAATACATCCTGAGCTCCGCTTCTTCATGGGGTCTGGCTTTGTGCGGCACTAATGATCTGGATAGTACCTGTTCTTTTCTCCCATGAGCTTGAATATTTTAAAAAGTCAAGATCTTTGCTCTGTAAAGGTGGCTTTACCTGTGTGCCTCTCCCAAACTATTTCTCACCTCCCTCCCCACCTAACCTGACCTGACAAGGAAGTGCGAAGTATCCGTAGGCTCACAAGGAACCTGGTAGTGGCATGTTTCCTACAGGCATGTTGGATAGTGGGTGTGTGAGAGCCAGTGAAAAGAGACTGTCTCCAACCTGTGCTAAAAGTCAGCTGAGATGCCATGGCGGCAGTTGAAATGTAGGAAAATACCGGCATTAATGGCGTTAGTGCAACGTTGCAGGCAGATGGCTGACCCTGGCCTGAGGTTGAATGGAGGAGTGACTGCCAGGTGCTGCAGAGGGTGGAGAGGCTAAAGGGGGCCAGCCCTCACCCAGGGCTAAGCAAACAGAGCGAGAAACAACCAGACAAAGGGGTGAGAGGTAGTGTCAGCCCCGCCTTGGATAGCGAATGCCCAACGGCAGTGCTGCCTGGCTGGGATCACTCACCAAGGCTGTAATTACTGAATAAGGGTGCAAAATCAGCAAAACTTGTGCCTGTGGGGGAGCAGGTGGGAGGGGGAAAGAACTGGGGTGGGTTGGTCATACAGCAGGGGGAAATGGGGGCAAAATAGAGGGCAAAGCAAAGCATGTTGTTGGGGCTGTTGGGCAGCGGGATGCGCATCAGATCAGATGCAGTCAGGAGCAGGACAGTGAATCTGCTGTGGCCATAGGAGTGGGTTTGCCTTGCTTCTGCAGCCAGGGGGATGGGATGTGGCACCCACTGCCACTGAACAAGTTCCCTGACAGTGTCTGCAGTAAGTGTAGCTCAAATTAGCATCTCAGTTCATCTGAATCTCAGAAGACACCTAAGGAATCTCATTTGTGTCCACATCTGTCTGCAGAGTCCTCCATACAAAAGAACTGGAGCAAGGAGGAATGTCAAGAAGTGCCCCCTCTTCCCACCTCCTGCGGAGAGCTCCCTGCAGGCCCTTCCCCAAGCTGCTGCTGGCAGCGTCTTTTTGAATTCAAGGCAGTACATCTCCTCACAGACCCCACCACAGACTCCACAGCACACCCAGGCATTTGGCTCAAACCGGGAGGTGACCCTTGCCAGGAGGAGCTCTGCCATCTCCAGGCAGCAGGGACGTGTGCCACTGGACCTGTCAGTGCACCTCAGTGGCACCAGAAGCCATCCTGACTCCAAACCCTACATGGGGAAGCTGCCTGAAAAATGAGGGAAAACTTTTGCATCAGGAGTGACTCAGGGCTTTGGTATATTGTGTTCTCAAATATTTATTTCAATGTTCTTATAAATGTTTTATTTGAAGAAAAATATTGTAATTGGCCAATATTCCACAGAATCTAAATATTTTGCTCTAAGACAGTAATTCCTTCCCCCGCTTGCAGAGATTTGATTCTTTGCTGATTACGGCGTTCAAGCTCTGGGCATGATGAGGGCTTCCCCCCACGCCACCGTCTGTTTACATGTGACTAATCCATGTCAGATCCATGACAGAATCCAACCGCTGTCATAGCAAGGGGGAGAAAAGGCAATTTATCCTTGGTTAATCCTGAAAAATAGCTTTTCATCTGACAGACTTTTCCACTGAGAACAAGGAAGATGGGAAGAGTACACACGGGAAGAGGATGGGACAACTGGGGGGCAAAAGCCGCGCCTCCCAGTGCCGCCTGCACTGTCTGTGCAGGGACGGGGACACTCGCCAGGAACGAGGTGCCCTTGCAAGAGGGGCCACGCAAGCTCAGAGCTCGTGCAACACGAGGAGCCCATGGAGTAGCGGGGAGCAGGCAGTGCGGACGGTGTGCCATGCCTGGGGCTTGTCCCTGCCAGCTCCTCCTTGAACAGCCTGTGGAGGGGCTTGCCTTCCCTCCGGTTTGGCAAAGGTGTTGCCGGCTTTACAGTGCTGACTGTAGTACAGACTTTGTGTAGTGCTGACTATAGTACAGACTTTGATCCATTGTATGGCCTCAGTGAATGTTGCTGATGTCCTTCATCATTCTGCGAGGTTCACCTTACCACCTGGGGCCAGGAAACGTCTTAACAGGTACTGGGAGAAGAGAAAGAAGCTTGTACCAACAACTCGCTGATTTGCAGGATGGCAAAAGCTTGTACGCTTGTAAGAATGAAAGGTAAATACTGCGAGTGAATCAGGAGAAGTTTCACTTTGTGACAGCTGGTTTTTGTGTCCTGCAGCACAGCTGCTGGAGTGGGGACAGGAATGGGGCACGTTTTGGGTAACTGGCAGAACAGCTTCCCTGAGGGACCAGACGCAGCACAGGGGGCCTCCAAATGTGGGCACAGCTTGTGAGAAATGTGAGTTTTTGTGAAAGGTTATTGTAAGATTTCTGCATGTGCCATCATACTGATGAGCAGAGAGAAGAAATTGGGTAGCAGCAGGCGATAGCTGTCGGTCACGTATTTCTAGCTGGGTTATACAGTGTGTTTTGCTGTGAAAGATGGCTGGTGTTCAAGAGGTGTCTGTGGGGATGTCAAGATAGCAAAACTCATCAAGAGAGAGCAGACTGCAGCATTCAAAACTATAAACGTAAAATTCCCAGTGGCTTTTACAAGTAGAACTGGACATATGCCTAGGAAAAGTCCATCAGCCTTGGAGGGTGCTGTGAGGCATCTGATGCTGTTCCTGCGGTGAGATCCGTCACTCCTCTGCCCGGGGCCAGAGAAACCCTTCTCACTCCTTTGCTTTGGATGGAAGATAAATTTAAAAATTACTTCAAAGTTACCTCTTACCTCCAGTAACTTCTTTAAAGGAAGTCTATTGTAGTCTTTGTTGCAGGTCACAGTCTCTCCCCTCTCAGTACTGGATTTTCGGAAGGTGATGGTGGTAGAGGTGGGAAGTCAGAGACTGCAGAGCACCACAAAAAGGAGGCAGCTGCTCTTCTGTCCCCGTGAACAGTATGGTGAAAAGGGACAGAGAAAGGGTACCCTTCTGGGCAGAGCCTTTATTCTGAAAAAGAGTGAAGAGCTCCTGAGACACCGAAAATACTAGCTCAAGAGCAGGAAAGCCAGGGGGTCTGGCCAGGATGAGGTCCAAGCCCCCGTGGCGTGGCCAGGCTCAGGGCTGCGGGATGTGCTCTGCATCCCATGCCCGTGCCACTGGCTCAGCCGGAGGGCACGCAGCTGTCTGCGGTGCCCTGTGGGCACTGGCAGCTGGGTGCAGTGATGCTCAGTGTAGTGGCAGTGAAGAACTCGGGTGCTCATCTGCATCTGAGTTGTTTGCAGCCTGGGTAACTGGAGCAGGAGTTCGGCAATCACCACAGCGCGGGATCTTCTGTTGGATTGGGCTGCAACGGTCAGCTGTAACTGAGTCACAAGGAGTACAGTGCTGGTTTGTGACCTCCACACGTGCTGGAGCTGCAGATGACCCCAATTTAGTGACTGAAGTTGGGACTTGCAAGAATGACCTCCAGAAAAGGAAAGGGTAGGAAAGCACATCATAGGGAGCCAACAGAGCGATCTGGGGTGCTGGTGGGGGCATTTGCTGCAGGATAAGGGCCTGTTTGTACTGGCTTTGCAATGGATAAATTAATCTCCCATCTCCAAAGTGAGTTTGAGACCATATAGGAAATGCTGGAAGGTGTGCTAGCAAGCTTTTTGTGTGTGGACAGGGCATTTGAATGCAACATAGCTCAGCCTGCCTGCAGCAGACTAGACATACCGACAAGGATTAAGAGTCCAGTGCAAGACTTGGCAGAGTCACAGCTGGGCAGGGAAGACTCCCGACCAGGCGGCTGTTCGGTTCGTTCTTATATAAGCTGTCTAGACCAGACAAGAAGAAACGAAGCCAACCCTGGCATAACACTATCACTCCCTGCACAGATGGTCTCCAACCTACAGCTTTCATTTTTGAGCTTGTGCAAGGCAAGGAGGGGGGAACAGAAGAAGGATGTTAGTAGTCAAGCCGGCTATGCATCAGAGAAAAGTCTATGAACAACTATAAAAATAATGGAAAAGAACACTAACTAGTGAGATTTATTACAACTAGGAAAACATTTGATGTTTTGCACACAGAAGGTATAGCATTGCCAAGAAATGTCTCCTCACAGTGAGTCTGCAAGACTCAGGTAGTGCAAGAGGACACAGGGCCGAGCTGCGGGAGAGGGGAAGGGTGGTCCTGGGGAAGAGCGGCCCCGAAGAGCACGCGCACACTCAGAAATATTTCACCAAGTTTTCTTAATTCCTTGTGGCTGTCCCAGTGGAGAATCAAATGAATATAAGGAGAAAATAGGATCAAAAAAGAGCCTGGTCTTGAAACAGTTCACATGGTAAATGAGACAGAAGGGTCTGTGGCTGGGACAGTCACTGAAGCAAACAGGGCTATCGCCAGCGAGCAGCAGAGCAAGGCTCCTCCTCTTCGTCTGTAAGGGCATGGTAGTCCTGGAGAGTGGGTCAGCGGTCACCGACCAGCAGGCTGAGGGAGCCTGGAGGTGTGACACACAGCCAAGCCTTGCACCGAGTGGCGGGACATCACCCACTGGGTGCAGCACACCTGACAGCCCTTTGTCAGCACATGATTTGGCTCATTAGCAAATACCAGGACTGGTCTCTTACAGATTTTCCATAAAGTTACAGCTTCCAGATTTCTTGGAGCAATGTGGCACCGGTGCCTGTGATGCTGTTTCCGTGCTGGCAGGGGCCCACGAGAGAGCAGCCACTGAGCGACAAGGGGCCCTGCCTGCCCTTCGAACCTGCCCGCAGCCCCTCTGGGGCTGTTTGCAGGAGCAGGTTTGTCCCCAGCTCCCCAGCCCTGGAGGAGAAGCTGTGCTCCTCGTTGGGGCTGCCTGCAGCTTGCCTGCAAGAGTGGGTTGAGCAGGACCCGCGGGGTAGCCCTGGGCTTGGCGCTGCATCTTCTTTCACACAGGCAGTTTTGCTGCTGTGGGACAAGCAGTCTGTTTGCCTTGGCACGAGGATGCAGAGAGGTCTTGGGGAGTCCAGGGGGTTTGGCCACCTCTGCCCAGGACTGTTTGGCCTTGCTTGTAGTACAGCGGTGCCACTTTTGTGTTTCTCCTCTAGTCACAGTCACCCTGAGGACCTTCCCCGAACGCATCCCTGCAAGAAGAGTCGTCCTGTTCTCAACACACAGCTTGTGAATGAAGCCAGTTTCTTAGGGCAGTCTGAAAAACTGATTCCTTGGCTCCCCTATAGCATCCCAATGGCCAAAACCCCTAACTGACAGGCAAGGCCCTCGGAGATGCAGGTGGCTGCTGTGAGGTCTTCTGGGAAGCCCCTGGAAGGGCTGGCAAGTTTGGGGGTGTCTGGAGCCTGGGTTTTAGGGGTGAGTTACCAGGAGTGGCATCTGTCCTGAACCCCCATCCTTTTTCCAAACCCTTCCTTTCTTGGCCACAGCAGATCTCAGCATTGTGATTTGTGGGCTCTAGAGGTGTCCCAAAAAGGGAAAAAATAACTGTGTTCACTCAGTGTGACAAAGAAATTGGAAAGGCCGAGGGAGTGGGGGGGGGGGGCAGCTGCTGGGGAGGGACGGGTCACCTCTTAGGAATGTCCTGCCTGTGGAAATACTGAACCAGCCTCCCTCCCCATCACACACAGCCAGGGCCTCCTGCAACTTCCCAGAGCTGAGGCCGAGCTGGAGTCTCCCTCTGGTCTGAAAGCACCGAGGTCTCTCTCTCCTGCTCCAAGTGGGGCTTTTGAGATGGCCAGGAGCTACGGTCTCCCCGGGCCCTGGTTGCTCCCACAGCTCCCCCACGTGCAAAGCACAGTAGGGTGAGACCCTGTGATTCAGTGCCCCTGTATTTTGGCGGGGTTACAACCCCTTGGAGGAAGGAGGAAAAGCAGACAAGTGATGTTTGGGGGTCTGGGTAGGCTAGAGGGGTTGCAGCTCTTGCAGCCCAGCAGCGCTGGCTGTGCAGGGTTGCAGCTCTGTGGCAAATTCAGATGCCAGTACTGCCACAGAGAGCCTCTGCGGGCACCCAGCAGCGGCAGCAGTGCGGCCAGGACATGCGTGTTGCCATGGGCAGATCCATCTGGAAATGCCAACGTACAGCAGGGAAAGGAGGTGCCCGCTCTTCCTCACAGGCTGGCAGCCCCGTTGGCTCTGGAGATGCTGACACCAAAGCCCTGACCATTCCCAAGCACTCCGGTCCCCCAGGCCCACTGCCAAGGACTAGGCTGCAACCTTGGGGCCATGTCCTGAGCAGATGCCAGCTCCGCTTCAGCCTCTGCCTCTGAGCTCCCTCTCCTCCCCATGGACATGGTGTCCTGCCTGTGGCTGCATCCTGCACTGCGGAGTGCTGTGCAGCATCGTGGTCCATCCCCGGGCTGCTGAGCTCCTGCAGTGCTGGGGTCTGACCGTGTTTCCCTCTCCTCTCCTTCCTGGGGGCACAGGCAAGGTGGATTCATGGCCAAGAGGTCCCCAGGGAGGAGCAGGCAGTGTTGGAGGCACTGCAGCAGGAGCAGGTCCAGGCTCCCATGGTGGGTGTGGTGCCACAGGACAGACCTGGCAGGGGGATCCGCACAGTCCTCCTGGGCCCTTTGCTGGCTCCTTTGGCAGGGCAGGGAGCGGGACAGGCTGTGCTTGCTTCACAGGATCCCCAGGGGACTCCGCGCAGGCCAAGGGCCAAAGGTGAGCAAAAGGGAAAAATCCAGGCAATGGATTCACTCATCTGGGGTTTAACTCCTGCTAGCCAAGGCTCACTGCCCCAGCGCTGCAGCCCCCACAGCAGGATGTGAGCTGGACTAGAATCATAGACTCATAGAACGGTTAGACTTGGAAGGGACCTTGAAGGCCATCTAGTTCCAACCCCCCTGCCCTGGGCAGGGACACCTCCCACCAGCCCAGGTTGCTCCAAGCCCCGTCCAACCTGGCCTTGAACACCTCCAGGGATGGGGCAGCCACAGCTTCTCGGGGCAACCTGCGCCAGGGGCTCACCGCCCGCACAGCCAAGAATTTCCTCCTAATATCTCATCTAACTCCCCCCTCCTTCCTACCATTCCCTCTCATCCCATCGCTCCCCTCCCTGATCCAGAGTCCCTCCCCAGCTCTCCTGGAGCCCCTTTAGGCACTGGAAGGGGCTCTAAGGTCTCCCCGGAGCCTTCTCTTCTCCAGGCTGAACACCCCCAACTCTCTCAGCCTGTCCTCCCAGCCCTTGTGCCCTGCAGTGCCTCCAACACTGCCTGCTCCTCCCTGGGGACCTCTTGGCCATGAATCCTCCCAGCCCCTCCAGGGCTCCAGCCCTTGGATCATCGTTGTGGCCTCCTCTGGCCCCGCTCCAACAGGTCCATGTCCTTCTGCTGTGGGGACCTCCCGAGCTGGAGGCAGCACTGCAGGGGGGGGGNNNNCAGAGCAGAGCAGAGGGGCAGAATTCCCCCCCCCCGCCCTGCTGGCCACGCTGCTGGGGATGCAGCCCAGGATGCCGGGGGCTTTCTGGGCTACAAGTGCAAGGCTGGGCATGGTGCAGGCAGAGAAGATGTGCTGGCTGACCCAGTGCATGCACATGCAGCGCAGGATCCTCCCTCCACAAGAAGCACCTGGCAAGGAGTGCGGGTGCAAGCCCTATGCAGGCTGAGCCCCCCCCAAGCACTCACCAGCAATTGCTCCTGTTTGCAGCACGGCACCACTGCGGAGTCAGGCGCCTGGCACAGCGAGATCTGCGAGGTGCACTGATGCTCAGCATGCCGTCACTCTGCAGTGCGCCACAGCTGCCTGCCACGCACAGCCGGCCTTAGGTCTGGGTGCCCACACCGCTGTGGGCAGCATGAGCAGACAGACCGGAGCCTGGAGACAGATGGACAAACCTGACTGTTCTCTCCCTTGTGTGCAGATAGAGAGACACAACAGAGATCCAGCCCTGGAGCTTCACACTTGGGACAAATTGCTTCTAGCTCGTAAAGAAGCAGTGCATGCTTTCTGCTTGCTGTTTCCCATATGTGCCAGCCAGGTGTGATAACTGGAGTCCTCAGTGCCTGCAACAGCATTGCTCTTCCTCGGGCAGTGTGTTGCCGCAGAAGTGGGACCTTCCTTGTCACATGGCTCCTTCCCATCCTGGGTGATGCAGCACCCCCAGGGCAGGCAGGAGGCTGCCCCATACCCGTGCCAGCAGCAGGATGTGAGGAATCCATCACACCTGATCCTGCCCTGGCTCCCAGCAGGATGTGAGTCACACCTGAGAAACAGGTACATGTGCCTAGGCACGAGTGCCCTGTCCTAAGCAAATGGCAGCAGTTCACCAGTTCTGTGCAGGTGAATGGTCCCTATGGCAGGTCTGGCTGCAGCAGAGCTGCCGTGCTGCTGCCCTCTCCCACCTCCAGCTGTACTGCTTGTCCCACCGCTTCACAGACACCCTCCCACATGTCCCACCCCCAGCCACCCACCCTGCCCTCCCCAGCCTCAATCCACATCCCAGGGGGAGAGCTGGGGGGCAGCCCTTCACCCATCCTTTGTCCTGCCACGTCTCTGTGAGGTGCACCCCCCCCCAGGTCCTGCCACCTCTCCAGGGGGAGACAGCCCTACATCCCCAGGTGTTACTGCTCTGGCCTGTCTTCATGCCAGGCTACGCGGTGCCCAGGAACCTGCTATCTGGGAAGATCTTGGCACATCCTCACACCCAAGGGTGCAATCCTCAGGAGGAAGAGGAGGAGGAGGCACAGAGAGCCCTGCTGCTCCCGCAGCCCCAGGGAGTTGGAGGAGCTTCTCCCCTACCTGGGAGCTGGGCACTGCCAGGGCCCTCTGTCATGGGGTGCCCTGGGAAGCAGGTCTGAGAGCCCCGAAACTTGGCCAGCATGATGTCACTGTTTATAATAGCACCGTGCTCTGTGGGAGCTGCCCCGATGTCGGCACGCAGAGGAGTGGCAGCGTCAGGCTACACGTGTGCTTGCCATGGGCAAACAGCACCGTGCAGCGAAGCCGAGAGCTACCCTCCTCCTCCTCCTCCTCCTCCCTGAGCACCTCCAGTTGCTTTTGTCAGCCAACGGTGGGTGCCTGGCCCCTGTGGTGGCGGGTCCCCCCTCCCTGGCTTGCTCTGGGAGATGGGGCCAGCCAGGTCCAGCCAATTTGTGACCTCGGGAGTGGTCACAAAGTGTTGGGTGTGGTGAGAGTGGGAGCGACACACGTCTGTGGGTGTCAGGTGTTCCCGGGGGAAGGATGAGGCCGGGAAAGCAAGTGGAAGGAGGGAGGAGAAAGGGGTCCCGGGACCCTCCTCTCCTTGCTGCCAGGGCTCCGGCAGCCTGCGCAGCCCTGCACTGCCGGTGGGTCTGTGCTGCCAGGGTGGCGCTAGCAGGACAGTAGGGTGACGCCTGCCCCTGTACTCCTCTCCACTGCTGTGCCCAGGGGAAAGGCCATGAGCTCGAAAGAGACTGAATTCTTCTTGCCTGGTTGCAGCCATGTCGCACCCTGGCCCGTATCATCCCACCCTTGAGTCAGGCAGGTGTTCCCGGCCCCTGGGCCAGACCAGTCCCAGACAACATCCTGGCACAATAAAATTCCATCCCTGGTATTTAACATTAGGTTTAGCACCTACAAAGGGAGCCCAAAGCACTCCTGACCCTCCTCCCCTTGCTGCACTTGTCCCCTGGCTGGGGGACAGCCCCCCCGCGCCTGCCCAGGCCCCTGCTCCCCGGCATGGGTCTGTCCTGTCTGCTGGGCTACCTGCCCGCCTGCGCCAGCACACAGCAGCCGCCCCGTGATTTCTGCAAGCGGGTGAGATCGCACCCTCACCTACCCGGTGCCCACACGCTGGGCAGCAGCCCGTAGCCCCCCCTGCTCTTCGCCGACCCAGGCCGGGAGCCAGAGCCCCTGTGCTCCCCGAGGGGTTTGTGAACCTCTCCTCACTCCACTTTCACAGGAATAAGGAGGTCTGCTCCTCCAAGGCTGCGCTGGGCTGGATGTGTGCACACCTCACCGCCCTGGGAGCCCCAGGGGGATGCTGCGGAGAGCGGAGCAGGGCTGCGGGCTCCCTGCTGCTCTGGCCCTTTGCGGTCTGTGGGGATGTGGCTGGGTCATTCCCTGGGGCGAATGAAACCAGGAGAGGTGCAGACCGGCGGGAGAAAAGGCAGGATAAATACCGCTGCATGTGCTGAGAGCGGTGCATCCAAGGCTGCTTTATCAGCGTAGCTCAGCGTGCTTCTTCAGCTGGGCGCTCTGTGCAGCAAGCCCAGCATCAACGCTGCCAGCCATGCAGCAGTATCCAGTGCCGCAGCCCCAGTGCTGCTGCTGACAGAGCAGCTGGGGAACAAGCCAGTTGCACCCCCACCAGGTCAAGGTTGCCATCGGGGTCCCCCACACACGCCAAAGGCAGGAGAGCTGCTGCCAGCTGTGCTGCCTGAGGGCTCGGAGCTGGGTGTTCGCCCAAGGGCCTGCTCCCCAGGCACAACCTCAGCTAAGGGCCTGGCTCATGAGCAGAGCTGCAGGCGGTGGAGATGCCTGTGTGGCATGTGGGGCAGCCCAACAGCACGGGGGCTCATCCAGCAAGTGAAGATCATGTCGCTTCTGAGGCTGGCAGAGGGATAGGAAGGACCTGTTGGGTGGCACAGTGCTTAGAGGGGATGGCTTGAGCGGAGTTGCTTGTGAAAGGGCCATCGTGCTCCAGCGGAGCCCAATGCTGCTCAGGGCAGGAGAGGGGAGAGCTGCCAGGGAGCCGAAGATCAGCGAACAGAGGGCTCTGGGATGCCAGCCCAGCTGGAGACCCACACTGTCAAACAGGCCTGGAGAGGGATGTCTGAACCAACAACATTCCCTGCATGGAAACTGTTGGACCCTCTAGGCACCTCCACCATGCCCATTTTTCTGGCCGGCAGTGGTGGGTCTTCCCCTGTGGCAGAAGAGGCTGTGGTCCTACTCCATCTCACACACTTCCCCAGAGAGCTGGAAACTCCCAGAGGAGCAGTGAACTGGATCTCAGTGGCATGCCCTGGGCAAGCCCTTTGGTCTCTGGGCTGCCAGACAGGGACCTCTCCCAGGAGCTGGAAGCAGGTGCTCTGCAGAGCCCACAGCACTTTCAGGTGATCACAGGAGCAGACCAAGCTTGCTCCTCTCCAGGGAGCGCTTCTGGCCCAGAACAAGACTGGGCTCCACCAAGTCTGTCATCTGCTGAGCGGGGCTGCAGCCTCGCAGGTGGGGAGCTGGGGTCTCTATGGGACCCTCCCTCCACCCCGACACCTGGGCTTGGCTGTCGCGGCACTGCCATCTGGGATGGGACAGGAGCCTGGAGGAATATATACCTCCCTAAACCCCTATATCCCCTGTTGCTCCCACCCCTGGCTGGGGCAGCAGAAGTCGGATTGAGGGAGGTATGGGCCAAACCAGCCTCCTGCGGGATGGTGCAGGGCCGGGAAGGGCTGAGGACACCACGAGCAGCTCCTGAGTGTGAACGAGCGCTGGGACCATGTGGGGCAACGCACCATGTCCCCAGGAAGCCCTTGCGGGGTGGGGGGCTCGGGTGCTGCCCTGGGAATTAATCTTGCGGAGGAGTCAGGAAGAGGCTAAACCGAGCCGCACAGAGCGCGCAGGGGTGTCCCTCACGGTGGGATCTCCCCCCAGGTGCGATGGGGAGAGGGCCCCGTGCCGGAGGTGCTGCGCAACCCCGCACCCCACCGGCTGGAGGTGCAGCCGCTTCTCCCGCGGGCGGGGACGGGCTGCGGGGTCCCTGGATGGAGCCGGCCCGGGGGAGGGGGGGGATGGCCCCCCTCGTGCCGTAGCCCCCGCAGCGCGTCGCGGCGGCTCAGCCGGGACCCCCCCCCCCCG
>VUYV01000726.1:47200-73123 GCA_008711295.1 Anarhynchus alexandrinus | reverse complement strand
AGCAGCGGGGGCGGCGGCGGCGGGATGTCCCAAGAGAACCTCCTCGGCATGGACGAGGGAGCGCTGCGGAAGCTGGTGAGTCCCCGCGGCGGGTGGGNGGGGGGGGGCAGGTCGGTGTGTGCCCGGCGGTGTCCCGGCTCCCTGTGCCCCGCCGGGGGAGGGGAGGTGGTGGCGGCTCTCCGAGGCGCGGGCAGCCGGGCTGGTTCCAGGGGCTGAGCGGGGGCCCGTCCGCGCCTCCCTCCGCAGGTGGTGGGGCCGCCGCTGCCCCTCAGCCTGGGGGGGCGAGCGGGGCCGCTTGGCAAGGAGCTGCTGCAGTACTTGGGGGTGCCGGGCAGCAGCGCCTGGAGGGGCCCGAGCTGGCCTGGGTCGGAGCTCTGGGCACGGGGGAGTTCTAGCACAAGCCCCCGTCCTGCCTCAGGGACTCCGGAGACTCTGGCCCTGCTGCTTTGGCCACACTTGGCCCTTTGCTGGCACCGGTGCTCAGGCTGTAACGTCTGTCCCTTGGGTCCATCTCCTTGGCCGGCGGCTCCCGCCTGAGATGGGTACTGCTGCCGGCCCGGTTACCTGCTCACTGCTCTCCTGGTGCCGGCCACCGTTTGGCCCAGGTCTCTGCTCCCGCGCTGCCCGGCGCTGGCGTGGTGCCATGGGCTGCTCCCCAGGCTCTGCGCCTGCATGGCTGGGCATCCCTTCCTTTGTCTGAGTCGCTTCCCTGCTCTGTTTGTTCCTCTGGGGGTCAGAGCCGGAGCTGAGCCTTGGCCTCGTGGGGGATAAGCACCTGGGTGTCCCAAAGGTGGGACTCTGGGTGCTGGGCTCTGACCTGCTCCCTCAGGGCTGTTGTGCTGGGAAGCCCTAGAAAGCGCTGCCCGGCTTTGGGCAGCCCGGGGCTGCCTCCCCTCCAGCCCCGGGACTCCGCAGGCTCAGGGCTGGGGGCTTGCTGGGCGTCCCAGGGGCTGAGCACGGGGTGGCCCAGGCCAGTGCTGGGGAATGGTTACAGCAGGAAGCTGAGTCAGCCGGGAAGGCACGTCTGCGGGAACAGGAAAAAGTCGGGGCGCTGCAGCAGTGGCGGGAAGCGGGAGCTGTGCCCTGCGGTGGGCAGCGGATTGGCACAGGGGGCTGTGCCGCCCTGCCAGAGCCTCCTGATCCTGCTCGGGGCGACAACGCGCAGACCTGCCTGTTGTTTCTGGGCTGAGGAGCTTACTGCTCTTCATGGGGTGATGTCGGGGTCCTGGAGGTGTGGGGGTGGGCGGTCTGGGTTTCTCCCCATCCTGCCAGTGCTCCAGCTCTGCCATGAGGTCTCTGGGCTGAGACAGCCCCGGGAGCGGTGATGGGGTGGGTGTGGGGTCTGTGGTGCGGCTGGGTCTCCAGACAGCCTGGGGAGGTGAATCTTACTCGCGCAACAAGTGCCGCTTCTCCCCGGGGCTTTGTCTTTGGCCCGCTGGGGCTCTGCATCCCCAGAGCACCCTGCTTGTGGCTTGGGTCTCCCTGTGCCTGTGCGGCGCAGGCTGGGGAAAGCCTGACGTGAGGCGGGGAAGGAATTATTTTTCTTTCTGGTTAGGTTTTGGCTCCGGTCAGCTGGAAGAGGATTAGCCCATATAAGGGAAAACTGCCTCTCCCACCGCTTCCTCCCTGCTCCTCTGCTCTCCCCAGCCCTCGGCTCTGGGCTGCTTCTCCTCCTCCTTTCTTCTAGCAAGTGAGACCTTGGCGGCAGCATGTGACATCCCTGGGGGTCCTGGAAGAAGAAGGCTGGGGGATGTGAGCAGGTCCCTGCAGCCCCGTTGCCAGGACTGTTGCTGTGCTGGCTGGGATGGGAGCTGCTGGGGAGCCTCTGCCCCCCCTGCCCCCTCCTGTAGGTGTCTGTGTGGTTCCCTCCCCAGCTGCCTGCTGGTACCCTGCGCCCGGGAAGGCCAGCTGGGATGAACCTGTGGTGCAGCATGAAGATGACAAAGGGCTTGGAGGAATCTGGGGAGGGAGCTGCCGGGAATGGGGTGGGTGCTGCTGCAGGGTGGCCCTTAGCTGGGTGTCTGGAAGCAGGGGGTATCTGAGCACTCAGGGCTGTGCTGAGCTCCAGGCTGTGGTCGGCTGGCCCTGGGCTGGGGAATGCTCCCCTCTCCCAGCCTGTCCAGATCTCAGGCTGGTTAATTAGACAGGCAGGATGCAAATTCCCTTACAGGCAGAGGCAGGGCAGGCTTGAGCTAGGAAAGTCATGGCTGCGAGGTCCCCTTCTTACACCCGGTGGCCTTCGGGAAAGGCTTCAGTGGCCCTGAGGAGCATTGCATCCCCGCCATGTCCCTGTCACCCAGCTGTTCTTCCTGCTTTCCTCTGCCTAGGAGGCAGCCATGCTTTCCATGGCTCCTTCCAAGGGTGACAGCGAAGCTTGAGGCTAGAGGAAGTTCTTGATGTGCCTGGCTCCTGTCCCCAGAGCAGTTTCCCTGTGGCCAGGCTCCAGCCTCCCAAGTGCTCTATGCTCAGCCACTCCAGGGAGCCAGATGGATGCAGGGCTAATTACAGCCCTCCCGGAGGAGCCGCCAGCCATGCTGGGGCTCGGAACACTGCTGTGCTTGGGCATCATCGGGAAAGCAGCCCACGGGTGCCTTGCCAGCACCCTTTTCACAAAGCCACTTTGTGTGTGTGCTGAGGCAGGCGTTTGCTCGTAACCATTAATTTGCTGCCGACTGGGCAGGGCTGGTGGGGCCCTGGCATGTGCTGATCCCTGGGCCTGCCCGTGCCGGCAGGGTTGGGCCCCTCGTCCCCTTCCCACCCCCTGGCTCCAGCCATAGTTTCCGGCACACTCTCCCTCGCCGCTGGCCACGGAGCCTCCGAAGCCACACATTTGCCTCATCCTGGCTCCCTGCTGACGTGGGCTTGGGACGAGGCTCTTTCTCCTGCCCTGCTGCCGTTTCTCCGGCGGGGAGAAGCCTTCCAGGACCCGGGTGCAGGTCAGGTCCCAGCTGGAGCCTCCTGGGCAGGGCAGACCCTGAGCTGATGGGTGGGTGTCACACAGCACCTGGGTGCAGGGTGTCCCCTGCTCTGGGGTGTGCAGGGTTGGTGTCCCATCGTGTGTGTGTGTGTGTGTGTGTCCCTTCCCTGCGCTGGCNGAGGCTCTTTCTCCTGCCCTGCTGCCGTTTCTCCGGCGGGGAGAAGCCTTCCAGGACCCGGGTGCAGGTCAGGTCCCAGCTGGAGCCTCCTGGGCAGGGCAGACCCTGAGCTGATGGGTGGGTGTCACACAGCACCTGGGTGCAGGGTGTCCCCTGCTCTGGGGTGTGCAGGGTTGGTGTCCCATCGTGTGTGTGTGTGTGTGTGTGTGTGTCCCTTCCCTGCGCTGGCGGCTCCTGCAGCTGCTGCCCCCCCATCGCCCTGTCCCAGCTGCCGGGGCTGAGGTGTGCCCCGCCAGCAGCTTATTTAGGGAAAGGCCGGGGCCTTGGCCTCCCGGTGTGCAGCAGAGGAGTGTTTTTCTGTCCTCAAGGCCTTTGCACGGCTGCCAGGAGATCCATGCTCGCCACGGCGCCTCTGCCTTCAGCTGCTTGTTTTGGGCTGGACCAGGGTCCATAGCTGCCACCCCCGTGTGCGGTGGAGCCGGGCTTCCCAGCCGGCCAGGGTGGCCGCCGCCTCTGCTGGAGGCCCCGTCTCGGTGCCTTTGTCCTGGAAGCCATCGCCCCCGCCTGCGGCAGCATCCCCAGGGTGCAGGCAGCCGCACGGGGCAGGCAGGCCTGGCGCGGATGGGAAATGGGAGGCCCGTGTGGATGGAGGGGCTGGTTTCCTCCCCGACGTCCCCTTGCCCTGGCAGCACAGCGGCTCCTGCTCTTCCCAGCTGCTTCCCTGCCCTTGCGCCAGCGGAGGTGCCGGCTCCGGATGAGAGCCCGGGGGGCTGCGGGCCCCAGCTCCGGCCAGGAGGCAGACGCCCGTGCTGCTGCTGCGGGATGCGATAAGCGGCTGCAAGTGTGCTGGGAGGGATGGCACTGCCAGCCGGCATGGTGGGAGGGGGCACCCCAGCTTCAAGCAGCTGCCCCTGAGGTTGTGTGTGTTCTCAGTGCCAGGCTGGCCGGGGGGAGCTGCCTTGGGGTTTGGTGGTCCCAGCTGCCGGGCAGCCTGCTGGGATCTTCCCAGCTGGGGAAGAATAATGCTCCTGGCTGGGCCTCGAGGCTGGCAGGGGCTGGAGGACCACAATTTTGGCTGCCACTGGGGCGGCACGTGGGGGCTCTGTACCTGCTGGCTTCACTGGGATGGAAATATCCTCCCCTGGTCCCCAAAGCCCAAGCAGGGAGGGCATAGTGCGATGGCTTTGCTGGGGGCTCTGTGCAGGGGGGGTTCTACTTGCGGGTGGTGGTTTGGGGCCCTGGGTGCTGCCCAGCCCTGGTCCACTGAGGGACTGACCCTGGATTCCTGCTGCAGCGGAACCTGAAGAGCCCGGATGGGTGGCCGGGCAGTGGTCCGTGGGACTGGAAGGGAGGGGACTGATGCTCTTGTCCTGTGGCACAGCCGCGGCTGCTCCCAGTGTGCCGGGGCTTGACGCTGACAGCAGCTGCTCTGGGTCACGGGGTTTATTTTTAACGAGCTCCATGGGAAATCGCCTCCTGGGTTCCCAGCATCGGGTTGGTCCTGATGTCTCACAGCAGGACAGTGGGGCCGTGCCTGCCCTGGCTGGCCTTTCCCCACGGATCCGCCTGCCTTCTGCCCTGCGTCAGCGTGGGGGGGTGCTGTGCATGGCCCCCTCAAAGCACTTGGGCCAGTGGCAGTGCTGGGGCTGTGGACCTGATCTGGACAAGGGGAAGCAGCTCTGGGTGCCCCTGCCAGGTCCTGGCGAGTGGACTTGGGTGGGCTGAGGAGCACCCATGAGATGTTTGTGGCAGTGCTGGGGCGGTTTATGGCCATGCTTCCCACATACAGAGGGTTGGACTTTGATTTAGGATCGATTCCACTCATGGATTTGGCTCCGAGAGCCACCTGCCATCCCCTAGTGCTGGGTGAGGGTGGGGAAGGCTGTAGGGGGACTGGGGGGGCCCTCCTCGGTGGGGTGCTGGGACCCTCCCAACCAGCACCTCCTGGGGGCCGTGGTGGTGGGAGGGGAACAGACTCTGCTGTCCCCCCCCCTGCTGCTGCAGGGGCTGGCATGGGCAGGAGGGCTCATCCCTGTGTGGGTGGCATGGGACGGCAGGGCTGCAGGGAACCAATCCTTGGGGGCTGCACAGACTACCGGGGGGGCTTCATGCCACGTGCCGCTGTCTCCTTGCCCCTCACATGCCTGGAGGTCCCCAGCATCCTGCCCCTGGGGGGGCCGTGCCCGCTCCCCACGGGACCAGGCAGTGCCGGGCAGCGTGTGCCACGTGCGTGGGCCCTGCCAGACAGACGGTCCCATTGTACAGTGCGTGGGCAGCCCGGCGGAGGGCGGCACCGGGGCCAAGCTGGGGGGCTGCAGTGGCCAGAGCTGTTGCTGAGCCCTGCCTTGTCGCACCCAGCTGGAGGCAACGCTGGACCTGGCTGAGCGGCGCCGCATCCGCTCGGCCATCAGGGAGCTGCAGCGGCAGGAGCTGGAGCGGGACGAGGAGGCGCTGGCATCCAAGCGTTTCCGCCCGGAGCGTGGCAGCCACCGGCAGGACGACAAGGAGAACTGGCCGCGGTGAGTCTGGTGTGGGGTCAGGGTCGTGCTCACCCCCTGCCTCTGCCCCCAGGCTTTGGTGCCTGGCCCTGCTGTGGCTTGGACAGATTTGGGTGGGTGTGAGGGTGGGAGCAGCCTGGCATCAGGCAGCTTGGCATGTGGAAGGGGCCCATGGCCTGAATTTGTCGGCTGCCCGCGAGGGGACTTTGCTCCTGAGCACCCACAGCAGCTCCTGACCGGCTGCTCTCGCCCCCGCGTAGGTCCCGGGCACTGGAGGAGGAGCAGCAGACAGCCCTGGCCACCTTGTCCAGGCAGCTCGAAGCCATCACCGATGTGGAGGAGCTGACAAAACTGGTGAGTGACCGTGTGCCGGGGCTGACCGTGTGCCGGGGCTGACCGTGTGCCGGGGCTGACCGTGTGCCGGGGCTGACCCTGCGTCTCTCCTGGGTCTTTCCGTCTTGCAGCTGCGGGCGGCGGGTGAGTACGAGGAGCGCAAGCTGATCCGAGCTGCCATCCGCAAGCTGCGGGCTGAGGAGATCGAAGGTGAGGCTCCATCCCCGCGTCCTGGGGGTGGCTACCCTGGAGAGCCTGAGGTGTGGGCAGCTCCTTCCTAAATGCCGCCTTTGCTCCTGTCCAGCTGCAACCCTGGCTGGGAACACGCGGAGCAGCCGGAGGAGGGATGGCAGTGAGCCCGCAGCTGTGCCCGGGGATGTGAAAAGCAGCCAGAGGGACGATGCTGAAACACCAGCCCTTGCTGGGAGTCGGAAGAACAGCCGGCAAGGTGATACCGAGCTGCCAGCCCTGGCCAAGAGCGGGGAGAGCCACGGCGAGGGCAGCACTGAGCCCCTGGCCAGGGGCAGTGGGGAGAGCAGGCAGCGAGATGATGCAGAGCAGCCGGCACTGGCTGGGCTGGACGAGAGTGGTCGCAGGGGGGCTGCGGAGCGGCCCCCTGCCCAGGAGCCGGAAGGCTCAGCGGTGAGTGTGCAGGGTGCTGCTGGGGGCACAGGACCACCAGAGACCTCCTTGCCCTTCACTTGGGCTCCTGTGCCAGCCTGCCCAGGGCACAAGCCCCCAGGCATGCCAGACTCACCCACCCAAGGGGATTGGGGCAGGTGGAGCTGGGGTTTTTGGGGACATGGGGGATGTGGCTGGGCTGTGCCAGTGTGGCCCCAGCAGTGGTGAGCTGGGGCTGGGGGCTCAGGCCTGGGTGCCCCCGGGCTTCTCCCTGAGGATGCAGCCTGGGCACGAGTGCTGTGGCCGAGGGGTCTGTGGGGCCCCTCGGTGCGCTTGGTGCACCCCTCTCCACTGCAGCTCTGCAGGGACGGTGCTCTTTGGAGGTGTTGCCCGCTCGTCCTGCCTGCGGCAGCTGCCCGCATCAGTCCCCTTGCACAGGCAGAAACCTTGATCCCACCGTCCCCCTCCCCATGCTGGTCATTCCTGCTGGCCCTTGAGGGGCCAGGGCTCACTCTGGAGTGATGCTGCTGACCACCAGCCATGGTGGGGACTCTCTGGCTGGGGGAAGGATGAGCTGGTGGGCAGGGCTGGAGGGAACGGGTGCCAGCTGGGGTTTCCTGCGCAGCAGCAGTGACCCCGCAGTGGACTATGGCTCTCGTGGCAGTAGGAGGTCCCTGCAGAGACACCATGGGTTGCCCTTTGGGGGAGAGGAGGGGGAAGGGAGAAGCAGTGGATATAACCACAGCTGAGTGGGAAGGTGTGGGTCCCCACATCCACTTTCGTTCAGCCCAGTTTCCCCCCCCATCTGCCCTGGGGCCATGGCAAGAGGCTGTGGGGCGGGGGAACGTGGCCCTGTGCCACCTTTCTGCACTGTCTGCCTTCCCCACACGGATGTGCTGGCACGCTACCCCCGATCCTGGCCGTGCTGGGACATCTCCCAAGCAGCCAGCAGGGCTGTCCCACTCTGGCTGATTACTCCAAACTCGAGGCCATTTCCCTTAAACAACGGCTGCAGTGGCGCCTGGGTTTGGGTCCTGGTTCCCCCTTGGCCCTTGGAGTATGGGCCCCGCTCCGCCTCCCTGTGCCCTGGAGTCACATCAGCACCTGGAGCCTGTGGTGCTCCTAGAGGCACTGGCACAGCCAGGACTGGCACTCTTTGGCTGGTGACACCAGGACACCCTGGCCCTCGTCAGGTCTTTGTCAGGGACATATCTGTCACCTGCATGTCCTTGCCACTCTGATGTGTGTGGTCCCGTGCCCAGAGCATTCATGGCTTGCCAAGCAGAGCTGCTGGTGCTGCGGGCAGGGGCAGGGTGATGCAAAACTGGGTGCTCCCTGCTTCACAGAGCCCTGAGGTGCCTGGGCTGGGGGGCAGGAGGGGACAGGGACACCGGGCAGGGGCTGTCTTCTCCTCTCACCTCTTGGCATCTGTGCTGGACAAGGCTGGTGTACTCATGGCAGAGGCCACAGGGACACAAGAGCCAGCTCCTTGCACCGTGCCCCGGTGCTTATCAGTCCCATGCAGAGGAATGCCAGAAGCCCCAGAGGTGTGGATGGTGGGCCCCGTCCTTTTAGTAGGCAGTGTCCTCCTCCCTGCCTGTTGGAAGCAGCAAGGTGTGAGGACACTTGTCGCCCTGCCAGCCTCCTGCAGTGACCCCTGTGCAGGGGGTGTCCTGTCCATTCCCGGCAGCGTGCAGGCAGGGACCTGACTGTCATGGGAAGAGGCCACAGCCTGTGGCATGTCCCTGGCTGGGTGGCAGGGATGGGACAGGGTGACCTGATTGGAGACCGGAGCGGGGTTGGCCCCACTCTCACCCCCTGCTCTCCCCAGGCCCCCGAGCGAGACGATGTGGTGGAGCAGGAACATGTCCCGGCTGGGATGCAGGAGCTAAGCAGCCAGCAGGCGGGAGACCCCCAGAAACCCAGTGCCCAGGGTGAGTCCTCACGAATGCCTGTGGCAAAGCCCCACAGAATCCCAGGCTGGTGGGGGTCGGAAGGGACCTCTGGAGCTCCCCCAGTCCCACCCCCTGCCAGAGCAGGGGCACCTCCAGCAGTGGCACAGGACGGCGTCCAGGCGGGTTTGGAATGTCTCCAGAGTGGGAGACTCCCCCACCTCTCTGGGCAGCCTGTGCCAGTGCTCTGCCACCCGCACAGCAGAGAAGGCCCTCCTCAGGTTCAGATGGGACTTCCTATGGTCATGTTTGTGCCCGTTCCCTCTTGTCCTGTCACTGGGCACCACTGAAAAAAAGACTGTTCCCATCCCCCTGGCACCCTCCCTTTAAGTATTTGTAAGCATTAATAAGATCCCCCCTCAAAGCCCCGTCTGGGTGCGTGCCCAGGGCTGGAGCAGCGCCAGGGCGAGCTGTGGGCAGGGGTGGGAGGATGGAGAGGGCAGCATGGCATCTCCCACAGGGGAGCCGAGTGCTTGGTGGGGCCGTGAGAGCAGGGATGCTCTGCAGGCAGCTGCAGGTTTCCCCCATGCAGGGCATCTTCTCTCTCCTGCAGCTGTGGTCTCGGCGACCCTCGTGCTCCTGGAGCTGCAGCCGGCCCCGGAACACAGTCCAGAGCCTGAAGATGGTTGCGAGGAGCCGGAACAGGTCCAGCCATGCACCCTGGGCACTGCTCAGCCCAAGGGGCAGCACCAGGCAGCCTGGAAGGAAGAGAGCCTGGGCATCCCTGCCACTGCCCAGGAGCCTGGTGGGGGGCAAAGCCACCAGGTGGAGCAGCACTCCCCCAGCCATCCCAGTGCTGGCAGCCAGGTACAGAACTGGTGGCACAGGCTGGGATTGCCACTGCCACCACCAGGAGCTGGTGGTCCTGTGGGTGATGGCGTAGGGGGGTGCGTGTGCCCCTACCCAGCTGACTGCTTTGCCCCTTTTCCTCCCTGCAGCTTGGTGTTGGGGTGCGTGGCCAGGTGTCAGGGCCGGCCAGGAGGCGCAGGGAGCCAACAGCAGGTAAGTGCAGCCCCATGGGGGGAGCGCTGGGGCTCTGCCCCCCTCCCCCAGGCTGGCAATGCTGCCCCAGGAGGCCCCCACTGCATCCCTGCCCTGCAGCACAGCACTGCACGCACATTCCGGCAGCGCGGGGAAGGGCATCAGCCCTGGGGACGTGACTTAAGCCCACATGGGCTGGGGCAGGATGAGGCCAGGCCAAGGGCCATCCCCAGCCAGTGGCCGTTTGCCGCCTGGCTGTGTGGTAGCGGTGCCTGCCCCAGTTGGGTGCTGGGGGAGCAGGGTGCCTGGCGGGCTGTTTACCAGTCCCCCAGCTGCAGGCTGGGCGGCAGCAGGGCCATGAAAGGGAATCGGTGCCGGCAGCAAACCCCAGCCTTTTGCATTCTTTGTCCCAATAAGGCCAGGAGCCGTGCGCTAGCTGGCCCTGACTCCCCCCACCCCACCCCCCCAGGGCCGCACTCACTGGCCCGGCTGGGGCTTAGCACCCTCCGGGTCCTCTGTGTAGCCTTGAGGGATCGTGGTGGCCAGCAGCTGCCCTGTTCCTAGTGCTGGGAAAACCATCCTCGTGGCTGTGCTGGGAGGAAATGGGACTTAAAAACTAGAGACCAGCTCTCTGCCCCCAGGGTCAGGGTTCCCACTCAGAGCCTCCCTTGCAGGCAGAGGTCCCCTCCTGCCAAGAAGCCCTAGGGGTCTGCTGGGTCCTGGGAAGGCAGAAACCCTGGGGAGGTGCTGGGCAGTGGTGGGCATGGCACATCCCTGGGGCGGAGGGAAGTGTGCAGGACCCAACCCCCCTCGCCTCACCTGGGGGCTCAGACCTGGGTGCTGGGGAAAGGCTGAGCCCCTGCCCCCGCCTTGGGCATCAGCAACTCCAGCCCCACGCCAGAGCACTGCCTGTTTGGTGCCTGCCTGCACCCTGGGTGGGGGCTGAGCGGCTGGGTCCCATTGCATCCTCTCCAGAGGCAATGCTGGGCTGGCCCTGCTCTGCCAGGGACTGGTGGGTGCAGGGTTGATCCCATCTCTCAGCACAGACCCTGGGTACCACTCACTGCACTGCCAGGGCACAGGTACCCCAGTCTGTGCCTTGCCCTCCTCTGTGGCGTGGTTTGGTACTGCAGGACAGAGCTGGCAGCCTGCAAGTGCTGGCAGATTTTGGCACTGTACTCTGGGGAGTGTTGGGTCACAGGGAGGGGGACGCCAGGGTGCTGTTCTTGGGGGGGGAGAGGGAGGATGGCAGCAGCATCCTGTGCTGCGCTCACGCTCTGTGCCCCTTGTCCTGTTCCTTGCATATCTGGCCTGTCCCTTCCCAAGTGGCAGTGCCCACCCAGGACCTACTGGGGACCCCGGCTCGCCTGAACACTCACCGGTGGGAGCAAGTGCCCTCCTCTCCGCGCCCGGCTGGCCGCACGGGTAGGGTCCTGGCGGCGGCTGCCTCTGCTTTCTGTGCTTCCCGGTGGCTGGAGGTCCCCAGCGCAGCAGAGCTCTGTGGTGGCAGGATGCTACGGGATGCAGCCGGGCTGTCTCTTGGCTGCTCACCTGCTTTCTTGACCCCTCCCCACCCATGTGCAGGAGCAGCCAGACCCCAGCAGAAGCAGGGGGGCAGAAGCTTTGAACGGCTGCAGGCACCCGGGGGGGTGGGGGCGGTGGCTCAAAACGGACGGCATGCAGTGACAGGGTATCCGCAGGGTGGTGGGGTGTTGGGGGACAGCATGCATGATGTGGGCGCTGTGGGCTACTGCATGGCAGGGCACCGGGGGGGGTGGTGGTGGCATGCATCTTGTGGGCGCCCTGGGGGGCAGCATGCGTGGTGGGCCACCCCGGGGGGGTGGCATCATGCGTGGCGTGCGTGGCAGGGACACCCGTGGGTTGGTGCAGCCCCGGTGACCCCACCGCGCCTGTCCCGTCCCCCCCCTCCCCGCAGAGCCGAGCTCCGCCGGGCTCCCGCCGCGGGCAACCTCGGTGCNCGCTCCCCGCCGGCCCCCGCCCCGCTCCCGGCCCCGCTCCCGGCCTCGACGGCATGAAGACCTACTTCACCATCGAGATCAAGGATGGGCGCGTGCAGCCCCTGGCGCCCCGCGTCGTGGCCGCCCCTGGCAGCCAGCGGGCAGGTGGGCACCGGGCAGGGAAGAGGGGCAGCCGCGGGCGGGGGCACCCATGGGGCAGGTGGGGTGAGGAAGATGGATCGTGTAGGCAGGTGGCATCCGTCAGGAGACTGGGTGGGGAAGGTGGGCAGCACGGGCAACTGGGCACGAGTGGGCGTCGCTCGGGGAAGTCTGACTGGGAAAGGTGGGCACCCGCTGGGGAGGTGGGCCCTGTAGCGGCAATGGGTGCCAGTAGGCAGGCACTGGCAGGGCCGTAAGCCCCGTGGGACAGTGCTCCCAACAGGGTGATGTACGCAGTTGGGCAGCGGAGCAAATGGGTGCCAGCAGGCAGCTGGGCACTGAGAGGGTGGTGGGCACCAGTGAGCAGGTGGAAACCAGCAGGCGGGTGGGCAGCGACAAGCAGGTGGGTAGCGATAGGCGAGGCAGGCACCAATGGGACGCGTCAGCAGCAGCAGTGGCATTTGGGTGCTGGCAACGCGGAGGGTGAGTGTAGGCACTGCCAGAAGAGCAGAGGCCGTGGGCAGGAGCGTTCCTGGCAGCCCTCACCCTTTGGCAGCAATGCTCAGCCTGCTCAGGGCATCTCAGTACTGGGAGGCCATCTGGCCCTGCAGCCTGTCCCCGTCCCCACCATCCCGCCACATTCACGCCCAGGGTCCTTCCCTGCGTTCATGCTCTGTCGCCACTGACCTGCTGGTCCAGGGGAGTCTACGCTGTCCTGTTCCGTCCCATCCCTGCTGCTGCGTGGTGTCTGATCCAGCCCTGCCCCTCATCCAGCCCTGACTGCCTGCCTGCAGTCCTGGCTGGCTTGTGATGTTCCTGGGGCTGTCCCTCACACCAGGGTGTCTTGGCTCCAGCTGGTGTGCAGCGGAAAGTGCCCTTCCTTGGAGAGGAGGGCGAGGTAGGGTGGTGAGGGGGGGCTGGCTTCCCCATCCCTTGGCTGTTCCCAAAGCCGTTCCCCTGTGCCAGAGCTCAGTGCCCACCGCTGAGGCAGGATGCGTGCAGCAGCCAGGCAACCTGGCCGGAGCCGGTCCCCGGGCGCGGGGCTGAGCCTGCCGGGCTGGGGCTGGGACAAACCCCACATGCCTCTCACTCCTCTTGCAGAGGTGACCCTGGGGCTGCGGAGCACCCCTATCCGCATCACCACCATCCCCAGCAGCGGTGGCAGTGTCTGCAGTGTCAGCAGCGTCACCAGCAATGTCACCAAGGTGAGTGCCCCAGAGGGGCTGGGTGCTGTGGGGCTACGCTGGGCATGGGATGGGAGGTCCTGGGCTTGGGAGCAGTGACCAGAGTGGGGAAGGCGGGTGCTGGCAGCACAGTCCAGAGGCTCTGGCTGTTTTGTTTTTTTTTTTACAGCCAGGGGGGACCCCAGGGTCTGTGCGTGGAGGTACAGCCCCAGCCACATGAGTCCCCTGCACCCTGGACCGTGCCATCATGTATGCAGACACTCGGGGGTTAGGGGGCAGGTGGGCTGGGAGCCTTTTGTGGGTCTCCCTCTGTTTTAAACACCTCTAAGATTGGCAGCAGCTCAGGGAAAAACCTATTACCACCCGTTCCTCTGTTTTCCCTCCTGGGAATGGATGGACCTTGGCCGTGGTGCTGGGGACCCAGCCTAGGTGGGCGCTTCCTGGAGGTCTCTGACCCACCCTGGAAGCACAGGCTGGGGTCCTGGCTCCTCCTGCTTTGCAATCCCAAGCCGAGAGCAGAGCAGCAGCCCCAGCCTGCCTNAAAAAAAAAAAAAAAAAAATCCCTCTGGTTCTGTTTTGGGGCGAGAGGGGGATGCGGCCCCCACCCCGGGTGCTGGGTGCGCATAGGAGTCAGCCCCGCGCGTGCAGCCCTTCGAGTGCTTTTATCTGCTCCTGCCCATCTAGGGTAATGCGAGGCGCTCACGCACGCGGCCTTGGCAGGAGCTGGGATGTCAGTTGTGGCGCTGCCTCGCTCGTGGCCCTGCGCGCGCCCGGCTGCCTCTGCGGGCACAGCACCGCCAGTGGCTATGGTGCCACTGGCTTGCTCCGTCCTTGGCTCAGCCTGTGCCAGCACGAAGCAGGCAGTGCCCACAGCCTGGCCGGGCTGCCCTCGAGTGCTGCCCGCACTAGCCAGCAGGTCCCACTGCCCACAGGCAGCTCGCTGCCTGCAGAAGGGTGACTTCCCCGCGCTAATGCGCTTGGGCAGGCTTGGCCCGAGCAGCCTGTCAGCTCTCATTAAGGTATTAGCGGTGCTGCCTGGTAGGGTGGGGGGCTAGGGACCTATCGGCTGCCCAGCGGGAGACACGGCTGCCAGGTGTGCTTCCAGCGGGCAGGGAGGAGGAGGAGGAGGCGGCAGCGGTGCTGGCAGCCCTGCCAGGTAGGGCTCGGTCGGGGGGACTGGCAGGGTGTGGGGATCTGGGGACATCGGCCGCTGCAGCGTGTCCTCTCTGCTGGTGGAGTGCCACCTGTGCCCGTTGTACAGGGACCTGGGGCATGCATCAGGCAGCACAGGGGGACGGGGGGCCCCCAAAAATCACAGCTGGTAGCTGAGGCCCTGACACCAGCACCAGCCTGGGGCTGGAGATGTTGGTGTGTTGTGGGTGATGCTGGCCAGGAACAGAGGGCACTTGGGCAAAAGGGCATGTGGGTGGTCCCCGGCCCTGGAGTGCCCCCAGCACGGTGATGGTCTGGGCCTGATCCTGCATGGGGGCTCTACCCCAGCGGCTGTGCCCCACAACCCTGCCAGCCTGGCGTCGAGGGCACCGTCAGTCGCTCAGGGCAGGGGGGCTGCTCAGCCTGACGGAGCCACCTGGTCCTGGGGCTGGAAACGCTGCCAAGTGTCAGCGCCTGCCTCGGCACCCCTGCGCGGGACCCCCGGCCCCCGTGACAAGAATAGCCCAGCGGGCGCAGAGCCCTGCCGGGCCGGCCTCCAGCCGGGGGTGGTGCACCCGGCACCCCTATAAAGGGTAGAGGACAGCTGAGCGGGGCTCACCGCAGCGCCTGCTGGCGCCGGCACTGCCGCCATGCCGGGGGTCAGCCTGGAGGGGCTGCCGCAGGCTGGGGCTGCTGAACTGGCAGAGCTGCGGCAGGAGCTGGTGGCTTTCCGGGAGGCGGTGGAGGGGCAGCTGGAGCAGGCGCTGCGTCGGGTGCAGCCCCTGGCACGGGCGCTGCAGGCACTGGAGGAGGAGCACCTGGAACTGCGGGCAGAGCTGGCGTGCGTGGGCCGCCGCCTCGACCTGCTGATGCTGCGGCTGGGGCCGCAGCAGCCCCCCGGGGAGGACCTCAGCACCCTCTTTCTGGAAGCACAGGACCCTTGCGCCCACTTTGAGGGCACTGAGGAGCCCGGTGGCCCCGTGGCCCATCCGCCCGCTTTCTCCAGCACGCGCCAGCAATCGACCCTGCACCTCTCCCGGAGCAACAGCGGCGTGAGTGCGGGCAGCCCTGCCCCACAGCAGCACCTGGTTGGGGGGGGGGTGGTGGGAAGGTGGCACCGGCCCATGGGGCTCCCAGCGGCCCTGGGGGTGTCTGGAGCCAAGGCGAAGCTCTTGGCATGAGATGGGACCATGGCTGCGGTGCACGGGCGACGCACTGTCACTGGGATCTGCCACCGTTTGGACTCACTGCTATGGGGGACAAATGGTGCCTGCCTGCTCCGCATTGCCGGCGTGCCGGGCGGGCTGCAGGCAGCTGTCCGCACAGCAGTGGTGAGGCACAGGTGGTGGCATGGGTGCACGTGGCCCGCGTCACCTCATGCCGGCGGCTTTGCCATGGGCTGGGTGCCGGGCCGGGGCAGCGGGACGCAGGATGGGGCCAGGTGTGCGGCAGAGCTGCTCCGGCCCCACGCCAGCACCTCCTGCCTGCTGCCTCCCTGCCCTATTCCGGGCCTGGCCCGCTGCCTGCCGCACATTGCTGGGGGGTCGTGCTGAAAGGGACTTGGTGTCCTGGCTTTGCTCCGGCAGGGGCCGAGCTGGCCTAGATCCTGAGCAGGGATGCGGGGGAGGCTCTTGATCTCCTGCACAAGCTCTTCTCTCCGCTAAGTCCCTTAATTCCCTGGAAATCCCTTGTGCTGTAATGGCGTGCACTGGCCTTGCCAGCACCTTGCCTGCTGCTGGGTAGCAGGCACTGCCCAGCCTGGAACACCCAGGCAGCCCCTGCCTGCTGGAGGGCCCTGGCAGCCTGCGGTGATGGGGGCCGGGGAATATTTGGGGACCTTTTGGCAGCGAGACTGGGAGCAGGTCAGAGACAGCTGGGCCCTCCTGGGGCAGGGGGTGCCACAGGGAGGGGATGTTGCACTCCCCTGTCTGCCTTGGTCACCGTGGATGACTGCGGTGTCCTACCAGCTGTGAGCTCTTACACCGCATGTGGCACATCTTATTCAGGGTCCCCACTGCCCGTGGCACTGGGCAAGTGTCAGGGTGATGGGGGACTTGGACCCTGAGCAGCATGGGGGCAGGGGGGGGTGGCCAGGCTGGCAGGAGCTCAGTCACACTGTGCTGTCCTTGTAGATGGAGCCGGAGGTGGTGGAGCAGCCTCAGGCACCGAGGCTGGAGCCAGAACTGCTGAATGGCATGGAGAAGGTCCAAGTGAGGGAGCTGGAGAGAAGGAGCAAGGTGAACATCGAGGAGCTCAACAGGATAGAGGATGAAGATGTTCTGGATAAGATGGTACCTCCTCTGCAGCCGGGTTCCTGGGGAAAGGCGAGGGGACCCCGAGCTGGTGGCAGAGGGGTGATGCTGACCTCTGCCTCCTCCTGCAGCTGGATCAGACAACAGACTTTGAGGAGCGGCGATTGATCCGAAATGCCATGAGGGAGCTGCGCCAGCGCAAGCGAGGTACTTAGGGACGGTGATATTCCCTCCTCCCCCACCCTGCCCCGGGGTTGGGGCTCTGGCGGAGGCATTGCAGTTGGAGCCGGCAGGGTGCTGGAGAGGGGCCGTGCAGCTGTGGTGAAACAAGAGTGTGTGTTGGGTCTTCTGCTGCACCCCTGGCTGCGTCAGGCTGAGGACATTGTCCATCCCACGAGCCGGTTCCAGACTGGCAGCAGCCGGCAGGACCCATGGTGTGGCAGGGACTGTGCTCGCCGCTCCTGCCTCTCGCTGCTGATGCCGTCTCCCCACCTGTGTTTGCAGACCAGCGGGAGAAGGAGCGGGACCAGCGGCTGCAGGAGACGAGGAGCCAGGCTACGGCAGGGAGGGCCGGCCATGCCACGGAGACCACCACCACGCAGAGCACCCAGTCGGCCGATGGCTCAGCACGCAGCACCGTCACCAAGACCGAGCGTCTCGTCCAGTCTAGTATGGGCTGTGCTGGGGGGGCGCAGGGCTTGCTTGCCCAGCATGGCCGGTGTGCTATCCCTTTGCAGGGCTGTGCAGAGGCTTTCCCAGCGCTGTGCCACTACAGCTTCTCTCCGCTGCTCCTGGGTCTGGCTTGACCGTGCTGGGAGCAGGACTGTGTTCCAGGGCCGAATTTTGCTGCATCTCCTCTGGCTTGCCCAGAGCCTGCCTGGGGATCTTTAAGGGATCTGTTCTGGTGACTTCCCACCTGATCCTCTGCCCCATTGGGGTGGCAGGGGCCTTGCCTGCACCCTAGGCCTGTCTCCTGTTCTCCACGCCTCTGCTCTCCCAGTCCCTGGGTAGCTCAAGCTGAGAGTTGCTGCAGGGGGCTGAGGGATGCTCCAGCTCCTCACTCCTTTGCACTGACCTCTTTTCTCTGCCTGAGGGGCACATGCTGTCTGTCCCCCTTCTGCCTGCCCTGGCTATGGCTCTGCCACGTGGGACTTCTTATGTGGATGCGAGGGTGCTTGGCAGCAGTGGGTGTCTGTGGGTGCTGCTGCTCCCGGCCCCAGCTTATCCCCTGTTGCCTTGCCCTCTGCAGACGATGGCACCAAGACCTCCCGTACCACAACCATGGAGTCGAGTTATGTGAAGAGATCGGACAGTAAGAGCTTTTGCTGCCCTTTCCCTGCAGCATCCTCTGGGCTTAACCCCAGAGGCATTGCTGCCGCTGAGCCATCCTTGCCTGTGGTGTGGGCAGAGCCCCCCACCTCCCAGGCACCGCTTCCCTCGGCTCCTGCCTGAGGCCTCTCTTTCTCTCTCTCTCTCTGCAGGTGGCAACAGCACATTCGTTCAAACTAAATCATCCTATAGCTCTTCTTCCAAGAAGACAGGCAGGTGAGCGGTGGTGCCTCCCCGGGGCCAGCCCCAAGTGGTACCTGTCGTCTGTCTGCTTGCACAAACCCTCTCTGCCCAGCTTGCGGTGTCCCTGTGCAGGGATGTCCCCAAAGCCTCCTGGTCCTTGGGGCACGCTTGCTGTCTCCAGCAGTCCTCATGGGTCGCTCCATGGGCATGGAGACGTGTCTGCCAGCCGGAGACCTTAAGCCACCCGTCTTCTGTCCCAGGGACATGGAGGTCTCCAAAGTGCCAGGACTGGCAATGGGCTGAGGCCACTACGTACCCTTCGCTGGGCTGCCCGTGGCCCCCCTTAGTTTCATCTGTCTCTCTCCCAGCATCTTCGACCGTGAAGACGAGAGTGCCTCCAGGCAGAGCAGCCTGGCCGCACTGGAGCGGCGCCAGGCTGAGAAGAAGAAGGAGCTGATGAAAGCTCAGAGCTTGCCCAAGACATCGGCCTCTCAGGCTCGCAAGGCCATGATGGAGAAGCTGCAGAAGGAGGGTGGGAGGTGAGGCTGGACCGTGGGCAGGCTGGCTGGGGCGGTGAGCACCACGTGGATAACACCCTGTGTCTTCTGCCACAGCTCGCCAAACCCTGCGGCGGCACGCACCACCGCTGTGCAGCGCTCCTCCAGCTTTGGTGTGCCCAACGCCAACAGCATCAAGCAGATGTTGCTGGACTGGTGCAGAGCAAAGACCCGGGGCTACGAGGTGAGTGCCATCTCCTTTCCCCCTCCCCAGGGCTGGTCACTCTGACCCCCCCGGTAACTCTCCTGCCCTCACAGCATGTGGACATCCAGAACTTCTCATCCAGCTGGAGTGATGGCATGGCCTTCTGTGCCTTGGTCCACAACTTCTTTCCCGAGGCATTTGACTACAGCCAGCTGACGCCTCAGAACCGCCGCCACAACTTCGAGGTGGCCTTCTCCTCCGCAGAGTATGTAGCTCTCATGCCATCACGTGGGCTTGGAGTGGCTCAGGGTAGCTCTCCCACTCGCTGCCCAGGGCGAGGCGGGGCACAGGCAGGGGCGATGGCACTGGAGGTGGGCGCCCGTCAGTATCACTTCCCCTGTGTCATGCAACGAGGTTTGGACACCAGGGGAAAGCGGTGGCTGTGTGGACAGAGCCATGAGAGGCCAGCACAGCCCAGTCTGGTGTGGTGAGGGTGGGCGTGGGGGTCTGGGCTTCCTGGGTGGGGGCAGAGCACCCAAAGGCAGGGCAGCAGCCCCCCCAGGCCCGCCTGGCTGCAGGCAGCAGTACCTTTTGTCCTGGGGTGCCGGGTGTGGGACTGCAGGGCCTGGGGAGCAGGGTTTGTCCATGCCAGGCGTCTCCTTTCACGGTCGTAGGGGCTCAAACACCGTCGCAGCTTCTCCAGTCTCTTCCCTTCCCCTTTTGCTTCTGGTTTTCCTGGGTGCTGAGAGATGGGAGCGCGTCCAGCTGGAGGGCTGGCAGCCAGCCCCTCTCTCCTTCCTTCTGTCTTTCTCCCACCCACTCCTCCTCCTCTCCAGCACCCTGCCCAGGGGCAGGGCCGGGCGGGTGGGGGTCCCATCCCGGCCGGTGCCCGGGGCGGTGGCGTGAGCTAGGAGCTCCCGTGAGCTCCCTGGGTGCCGCAGTGCTGTTCGGTGGAGCGAGAAGGGGGCCGTGTGCCTGGCTCGTGGTGCTCCTGATAATGGACTTGTTGCCTTAATTGGGGAACCGGTGCGTGGACTTGAGAGAGCCATCGATCTCTCCAGGCTGGAAGCCAGGTGGCCTCTCGTCCTTCCTCCTCCTCCTCCAGCTCTTGTGAGCGTCTTCTCCCGAGCTTCCTGCACCAGGGCTGTGCCATGCGGTTCCAAGTGGAGCTGGGCAGGAGGGCTGGGCTTGCCCCCCCCCATCCTCCCGGCGGGTCTATATAGGAGCTATATAGAGTGCCGCTCCGCTCTGGAACCCGCTCCCCGAGCACCTGGCCAGAACACCTCACTCCTCCTCCTCTGTCCTTCTCTCTCGACCTCACGCCTCTCCACACTGCTCACCTACCCTCCCCCTCCCTTGCTTGTGCCCCCCCAAATCTCACTGAATGGCCTTGGCGCAGCGGTGCCCGGAGCCCTCCTGCCCCTGCATCGCGCACCCCCAGAGCATGCAAGAGCAGAGCAGCATCTGCCCGGGGCGGGGGATGGGAACTGCATTGATCCGTGTCTCTTGTTTTCTCTCTTCCTTCCCTCCCCGACTGGGCTGCGGTCACTGGCTTGCCCCTCTCTCTCCCTGCCCCCAGGAAGCACGCGGACTGTCCACAGTTGCTGGACGTGGAGGACATGGTCCGGATGCGCGAGCCGGATTGGAAGTGTGTGTACACATACATTCAGGAATTCTATCGCTGCCTGGTCCAGAAGGGGCTGGTAAAAACCAAAAAGTCGTAGCCCATTTTCACCCCCCCGGGAGCGATGGTGAGAACCTTCCCCTCCAAATACCTGCCTGTGCCCCACCGCTGTCACTTGGCCAAGGGGCCGGGGAGTGGCCACCGTGGCTGGGGCAGAGGCTGGGGGTCGCCGGTGGGTGAGGGGTGAGTCCTGGTGGTGCCGGCCGGTGGGGCCAAGCTGTGGCCAGGAGAGGGGTGGAGGTGGCCAGCTACCCTCTGGCCTTCCAGAATAGCACCCATGGGGATTTGGGGGGGGAGGGGGCTCTGTCACTCTGGGGGGCTCTTGGCTTTCCAGCCACAAGGATGGCACTGGCGGGAACGGAGCTGTGGCAGCTCTTCCCTCTCCGCTGGCTGAGCCCGACCCAAGGGATGAGCTGCTGGGGACGCCACTCTGGGTGCTCTGCAGCAGCACGAGCCCGAGCGGTGCTGCCTGGGTGGGGGTGAGCCACCCCCAGGATGCCCCAGCATAGCTGCTTGCACTTGCCCCCCTGCACTCCTTCCCCCTGCCCTGGGGTGCGCAGGCACTGCCAGCTCCTGCCAGAGGGGAGCTGCAGCCGCTGCTGTGGGGCCAGGCGTGGGCGATGGTGCCCTGCCTGCGAGGTGCTGCTTGCTCATATATGGGCAAGAGCGGGGAGCCTGGAAAGTATGAGTCAAGGCTTGGGTCCTGTCTCATCTTGCAGTGTTTGTGCCTGTCTTCAGGGGCATCCCAGCTGGTGCTGGAGCCGCTGCTCCCCCAGGCTCTGTGCGGCACCGGCACAGCAGGACCCAAACAATGGCTTTATAAGGGCAGAGCTGCTTTCCTTGTGCTGCTGTTGCTTTGCCGTCACTCCCTGAGCTGGGGCTGGTGGTGGTGGTGGGGCGTCCAGAGCTCAGGTAGGGCATTTCCCAAGGTCCCCCCTTTGCCAGGGTGGCTGAATGATGAGGTGGGGGGCAGTGCTGGCCAGGCTGTGGGCTCAGAGCCTATCGCCTCCATGGCTGCATTGACTCCAGTGCAGCAGAGGCTCTGTGGGAGAGCTGGGGTGGTGGGGTGCTGGAGCAGGGTCCCGGCAGAGCCCAGCCCTGGGCCTGGTGGCAGCAGCTGGAGGTCCTTCCTTGGCTGTGCCCAGTGCCAGCGCAGGGGGCTGGGGTGGGGTGGGCTGTGCTGGGGGGGCTGAGGCATGCAGCGGGTTTACTGCAGCCTGGGGAGATGGGGGAGAGGGCTTGCGGCCAGCTTGTTGTGACGGTGGGTGGCAGGCCTTCCTTGTGCTCCGAGCTGCCCAGTGCACCCTGTCATTGGGGCAGAGCCCCTGCCGGAAGGTGGCCCCGGGGCCAGAGCAACTGGGCCAGCCATGGCATCAGTGGGGGCTGCCGGTTCGCGCCAAGCAGCCCCTCGGTTCTGGTGTAGCCTCTGCCCTGGGGACTCATGGCTACATCGGCCACTATTGGCAGTAGCAGCCTGGGGTGCTCCGGCACCATCTGTCCCCTGGCGGGTGCTGGCACCTGCCACGCTACCCAGAAGGGGTGCAGGGACCCGCGCAGGGCTGGAGGAGTGGCAGCAGTGGTAGGGTTGCTTCTGCACTCTATCCACCACGCCGCAGCAGAAAGACGAGAGGATGGAGGTGGCCAAGTACTCTCTGTCCCCAACCATGCTGGCAGCCTCCTCAAGCTTTTTGGCCCCCCCCCGTCCGCCCCAGCTGCCCAGGGAGCCCCATCCTGGGGGGAGAGAGCGAGCACCTGCAGCCCAAGCAGCTGCGTGGGTGGTGTGGGCAGTGAGGCCAGGGCTGCCACCCCACCAAAGGGTCAGCAGCAGAGCCCAGTGGCTGCAGGGATGGGGGGACAGCCATGGCTGCTCTTCCAGGGTGCCCCCGAGCTTGGCAGCTACTGGAGCAGGGCCCTGCACAGACCCCAGCACCATACCGGTGCCCGAGCTGGGAGGTCGTGGACATAGGCCAGTGCTGAGCTGGTTGAAGCTGGATGGTGCCCACCCCACCAGTGGTGCTGTGCTGTGCCTGGGGCAGGCAGCCCTCTGGGCTCTGGTCTGGGACCAGGGCGGGAACGGAGTTGGCACAGCTGATGGGAGGCAGTGGGGGCCGGGGCTTGTGGCAGGAGTNGTGGGGGCACAGCACGGGCACGTGTGGACAAGGCAGGTCTCTCCCTAAACTGCACCAGCATGTGCTGGAGAAGGAGGGTGGGCACAGCCTGAGCAGGGGGTGACTGCCAGCACCAAAAGCTGGGGCAGACAGTACCAGGATGGCAAGAGGTGCAGGCAGGCAGGTAGGCAGCACCCACTGTAGGCAGCATGCGCTCTTCACAGTGCCAGGAGTGGCAGGACTGTGGGTACCAAAGGGTGGGCAGGAGCTGAGTGAGGCTGAGGGCAGCAGTGCCTAGTGCTGGCAGGACCCCCGTCCCAGTCCCCACGGTGGGGCAGCCTGACCGGGGCTGTGCTGAGGGCTGTGTCTCTGCAGGATGCTGGTGGACTGCGTGCCCCTGGTGGAGGT
This sequence comes from Anarhynchus alexandrinus, assembly GCA_008711295.1. NCBI lineage: Eukaryota > Metazoa > Chordata > Aves > Charadriiformes > Charadriidae > Anarhynchus > Anarhynchus alexandrinus. The sequence goes on along the minus strand of VUYV01000726.1, from coordinate 50,524 downwards.
GGAAGACATGATGATTATGGGGAAGAAGCCAGATGCCAAGTGTGTCTTCACCTATGTGCAGTCCCTCTACAACCACCTGCGTCGCCACGAGTTGCGCATGCGGCAGAAAGAGTGCTAGAGCCTGCCCTGCCCACCACCCTGCTGCCCCCTGCCCTCAGGGCTGCCGGCGGACAGGGGAGCTGCCTGCTCCAGGAGGGTCTGGGGAAGCCAGCAGACCGGCGCTGGGGATGGGGGGGCTCTGCCACTGGGGCGACCCCGTGCCTCTGCCTCACTGGAGCTCCCTCTGCCCTGGCCGGCTGCGGTCTGACCCCGCAGGCAAGGCCAGGCAGGTGCTGCCGGGGATGCTCCCCAGCTTGGCTCGCCTCCCGCGCTCCAGCGTGTTAAGTTATTTGTTCTCCAGGAGTTGTTTGTCCCATGGGAAGCACCCCTGCGTCCCTGGGGAGGCCCAGGTATGGCTGCGCCCAGGGCTGACGTGGGTTGGCAGTTGAGCAGGGTTGTGCAGCCCAGCCTGGGTTGTGGTGCATCCCGCAGGCAGTGTGCCCGTGAGCGGTTCTCCTTGGCCCCTTTTGAGGAAGCCCCCCTGCCCACTGCAGACCCTGCTTGGTGCCACCTCCTTGGGGACGGCTCCACAGCCCCTGTGCTGACACCCTGCTTCCCACTGCGCACATGCACCCTGAGGCGCTTCCACACTGGGGGGAGGGGGGGAGCTGCAGCACCCATGTTCTGGGGAGTGGGCAGGGAGGTGAGGGGTCCCAGGGGAGTGAGGGGTCCAAGGAGAGAGCTGGGACGGCAGCCCCCACTCTCCTCCCCAGCTTGGGGCACCACGTGCTCAGTGTCGCTTGCCCCTCCATCACCGTCTCTACACCCGCGTTGACACGTGTACCAACACCAGCCAGACAATAAAGGTTTATTCTATAGGGTGATGCCTCTGCCTTGGGTCCTTCTCCCTGGCTGCACTACTGCTTCATGGCACCAGTGCAGCACACGCTGCAGTGCCCAGGGAAGTGCTGGCAGCCAGGCCCTCTCCCTGCAGGCCCACTGCTCACCCGGCCTGAGGGTGGACATGGGACACACGCTGCTCCTCTTGCTCAGGGGCAATGCCCAGAGCTGAGGGGCACCATCAGCATCCTACCCTGGCCAAGGGCTGTTAGTTTGCTGCCCTCCGCCGCCCCCAGGCCTGGCACGGGGAGAAGACCCCATGGTGCCATTGAGGCTGTGCAGAGCCAGGTCTGCAGATGGTGCAGCTGTGCCCTGCTCCCTTCCCCGGCCAAGGGCCAGATGTCCCTGCTTGGGCCAGCACACCCATTGGGCTGTGGCTCAGCACCGCAGGACCTACTTGTGGGCTTGCATCCATCCCTCTGCACTCCCATAAGGGCAGCTGAGCCCAAGCCGCAGTGCCTCATCCATCCACTCATCCATCTACCCATCCATCACGCTGAGGAGAGGCTAGCACAGAACAGCACTGCTAGTCCATGGGACAGTTTGTCAGCTCACCGGTGGTGGTTGTGCACCTAAGGTGAACCTGCTGCCCCATCCCACCTCTGTGAGTGGCTCTGGGACACCCAGCTCCTCCTGGCCCCTAGTACAGAGCAGTGCGGGATGTGTCCCACTGAGCCCTCCCTGGAAGAACGACACAGTGCAGCTGATTGTACACAAGGGCTTTACTAGGGGTTCCATACGAGACAACCCTGCTGGGGTGAAAAGCCATACCCCCGGGGGGCAGCTCTCCCACCTCCAGGACACAGCACATCTACCCTCAGCACCTTGCGCTTTCTGCTGAGGGTTTCATCCTGTCCCACACAGGTAGGATACCACTGCCCAGCACCAGGAATCAGCTAAGCCTTGGGGCGTAGTGAGGAGCACAAAGAACGCTGCTCCTCTGGGCCTGCTGGGGATGCCAGGCTGCAGGGGAGGTAGGGAGGGCAGCAACAGGCACATGGGACCCCCAGGATGTCTGCAATGCCCAGGGAGCCCCTGCTCAAGGCTGGAGCTGCTCAGGGCAACCTTGGGGCAGAGGCTACACAGCGCCAAGAAACAGCAGGGGCAATTTTGCCACCGCACAACGCCATCCCCAGCTGCTGTAACGCCCTTGTCCCTGCGCAGTGGGGACTGGCTGCAGGACCCTCTCCTGAGTGCAGCACCCCTTGCTAGAGGTCTGGGTGTTCTCCCTCTTCAAGTTCAGGTGGGGTTTTGCTGTCAGCAGCGGGAGCTTGGGGGGTTGGCAGGGTGGGCAGAGGCCTGGCAGGGGCAAACTGGAACTCCTCAGGCACAGGGGCATCAGGCGTCTCCTTGCGGTAGAAGCCCAGCTCCTGCACCAGCTGGTTGATCTCCTCCCGGGTCATGTCACTCAGGGGGAGTCTCTGCAGGCAGATAGGGATTGTAGCCTGGCGCCTGTGGTACACCAACCACCCCAGACCCTGCTGCAGCGGCGGGTGCCGTGCTGCCCGCTCACCTCCAGCTCCTCATATCGGTGGCTGAGGAGCACGAGCTCGGGGTCAGCACCAGGCAGGTGCTTCATCTCCAGGTTATGGCTGGGTAGAGTGTTAAGGAGCGGACAGTGCTGGGCAGGCCCATGTAGCCCCCCCCATCCCATTCCATCCCCCGTCACATCCCATTCTCTCCCATCCGATCCCCTTCTGTCCTCCATCCCATCCCATCCTCCAGTGCATCCCATTCCGTTCTGCCCCATCCCATATCCTCCAGCTCATCCTTCATCCCATCGCATCCCATCCCACAACCACCCTGTCCTCCACCCCCCATCCAATCCCATCCTCCATCTCATCCCATCCCTCAGCCCATCCCATCCCTCATCTTGTACCATCCCATCCTCCATCCCGTCCTCCATCCCATCCCCTCCCATTCCTCATCCTGCTTCACCCTGTCCTCGATTGCATTGTCCTGTCCTCCATCCCATCCCGTCCCGCCCCCATCCTACCCCGTCGTGTCCTCCATCCCCATCCCGGCCCGACCTGCCCCCATCCCGGCCCACCCCCATTCCGTCCTGCNCCATCCCATCCCATCCCACCGCATCCCACATCCCGTCCCCTATCCCGTCCCGCCGAGAGCTCCCTGCCGCGCAGGGCTGCCGGGGCGGCCGGCGGGTACTAGAGGGGGATGTCCTGGGTGACGAAGTCCTTCACCTGCGGGCAGAGCGGGCGACCCGGCCCGGCTCAGCGGCGGGGCGACCCCGGCCACCGCCCGTCCCGTCCCGTCCCGTCCCGTCCCGTCCCGCGGCACCTACCTCCCTCAGGCGGTTCAGCCGTCACCCGCCGCAGCTCTGCGGGAGGGACAGACACCACGTCACCCCCGAAGGCGACCCCGCCG
>VUYV01000726.1:30574-42413 GCA_008711295.1 Anarhynchus alexandrinus | reverse complement strand
CCTGTGCGGGCGGTGAGCCCCTGGCGCAGGTTGCCCCGAGAAGCTGTGGCTGCCCCATCCCTGGAGGTGTTCAAGGCCAGGTTGGACGGGGCTTGGAGCAACCTGGGCTGGTGGGAGGTGTCCCTGCCCAGGGCAGGGGGTGGCACTGGGTGGGCTTTAAGGTCCCTCCCAACCCCAAACGTGCTGTGATTCTGTGACAGGCGCACAGGCGCACACGTACACACAGCACGGCGGTAGATGTGCACGCGCGAGGACAGTCGTGCACGCGCAGGGGCAGCCCCGTCCCCGTGCTCATTGCGGGCGCGCGCCCCGGTCCTCGCGCCGGCGGGGGGCACGGGGGCCGGACGTTGGAGGAGGCGGGGTAGAAGCCGTCACGTGAGGGGGTCGGGGCGGTGGCAGGTGAGCGCGCGGGAGGGCGGGGCGGCGGCGGTGTCGCTCGTGCCGCTGCTGCGCCTATAAGGCGCCGGGCAGGTGGCGGGGGACGCTGACATCACGGGGCGCGCGGCGCCGCCGGGCGGGGCCGCAAGGTGAGGGCGGGGCGGGGCTGCGCTGGGCCGTGAGGGGAGCGGNGCCGCTTCCCCCGCGCGGCCGGTGCCGTTCGGCCCCGGGGTCTCGGCCCGGCTCCCGCCCGACGGCGGTGTCCCGGGGGCGGCTTTCCTCGGCGGCGGCAGCGTCCCGGGCGCCCGCAGGAGCTCCCGGCCGGACGCCGCCTGCGACCCCTTCCCCTACGGCTGCCCGCGGTCCGGGGAGGCGCAGCGCGGCGGGCCCGAGGAGCGGGCCCTGGGCCGGGCTGCTCAGCCCCTGCCGCTGGAGGTCAGTCGACCCCAGCCGGAGGGAGCCGGTGTGCCCCACGCCTTCCCACTGCCGGCCCTGCTGCCCCCCAGCCCTGGGGGGGCGCCGGCTCGCCCCACCGTGCCGTCGCCGGTGGCGCCTGGCCGGCCCGCCTTCCCCGAGCTCGATTCCCTGGAGCACGCCGCCCCCGGGAAGCCGCTGCCCGCCGAGCGGAGGGAGATGCTTCCCAAGGCCGAATCCAGCGACCACATCTCGGCCTGGGCGGGCTCCTCACCTAGGGCCGCCGGGCTGCCCAAAGCCGTCTCCAGCGAGTTCATCGGCGGTGGGCGGGGGGGGCTGTCCAAGGCTGCGGCCCTCTCCAAACCGGAGCCGGAGGAGCTTCCCCTCTTCGGCAGGTCCCTCGGCCTGCCGACCTCCAGCGACTCCTGCGATGCGCTCCTTGGCTGCTCGGGAAGGGCTCCGGAGGACGGCTCGTTCCGGTGAGCGGTGTTGCTGTGGGGGGAGAGCAGGGGGTAGTGATGCCGGGCCGAAGCAGCAAGAGAAGCCTCTTGTGGGCTGGAGTTGCCCCTTTCTTCCTGCTGTGGATGGTGTTCAGCTGGAGGAGATTTGGGGTGAGGGGCCAAGCAGTGTTCACCAGGGGGAAGGATGCCCAGTGCCCACTGTCTGCACAGGCAGCGGTCAGGGGAGTGGGTGCTGTGTGGGGTGGCATGTTAGAGGCACAGGCTGTGGAGCGGGTACCATCTGCCCCTGCTGTCTGTGAGCTCTGGAAATAATGTGGCACTAGCCTCCCTCGCTGCTGAAATGTGTCCCCTGTGACTGAGACTCGTCCTAGCACTGCTGAAAGAGCCCGCGGGCCGCTGGCGTATGCTGCGTAATGGCATTAATGTGTTGTGACTGATGGTGGCTTTGCACTGGTGAAGGACACTGCTGCGGGGCTCACAGGGCTGCTGTGACATGTGATGCTCTGGCCTTTAGGGCTGGTTGCGCTCTGGAGCAGAAGCTTGGGGCTGAGATCTGGATCCTTTTCCCGAGGTGCCTGAGGGATGTGTGATTCCTGGGGCAGGGAGAGGAAGTGGTTTTATGGGGACACCCTGTCTTGCAGTGTGCCTGCTGTGCCAGCCTGCCTGTGTCAGTCAGTGGTGATGAAAATGAGGGCTCTTTGTGCCGGTTTCTAGAATTTCACCAGGGCTTGGGTTACAGCAGGGCTTGCCATGCGTGGACGTGCAGACCCTGGGGGAATTTAGAGACAAGGACCCATTTCCCGCACACAGGAGTTAAGGACTTGGTGTACGTGCCCCAGCTGAGCTTCAGCTGTGGCCGCTTATGTTGCAGGCAGAAAGCTTCCTTGGTGAAGCTGGGGGCTGAATGGGGGTGGTGGGGAGGACCTCTGAGCCCCAGTGTTAGCCTGTTCTTCCTTTGTCCTCCCAAGCATCACAGTGGTCACCTGGAATGTGGGCACAGCCATGCCCCCGAATGATGTGACATCCCTGCTGCACCTCAACACGGGCGAGACAAATGATGCGGATGTGATCGCCATTGGGTAAGAGGGTGAGGAGCAGGGCCCCGTTCCCTGCCCCACCACATCCCTTTTTGGGGATCCCCATAGCCCTGGGGGGTGGGGAATGGAAGAGCCGCAGCCCCAGCCTCCCCTGGGGCGTGGTGGGCAGGGAGGGGTGTGCATCGCAAGCAGTAAAATATCAGGAAAGGTAATGGAGAATCAGCTCCTAGTAAAATGGGAGTGCTAAGAGGAACAGAAACCCTTGAATCCTGAGTAGCCTTGAGCCTGTAGCTGGTGATGCTGTGCAGAGCTGGGCCTCAACAAGCACTGCTCTTGCCGTGAGCCCTGGCAGTCTTGGCGTCAGGTCTGTAGAGGCATTTAACTGTCCTGATGAAGTCCTCCGGGAGCATTTTCCTCATCTCAGCTTTTGCCCATGGTATGCAGGCCTCAAGGGCACAAATCTGCTGTTTTCTCACAGCTGGGTTGGCTCTGTGCCCCTGGCAACACTTAACTGCTGGCAAGGCAGAGCCATGTTGGTGTGGTAAGGCTTTATTGGTGCGGCTGGCAAGGCAAGCTCTGCCAGAGTCTAAGGGCAAACTGGTCCCTCGGGGTTTGCTGTGGTGTGTGTGGATTCCTGCTAAGACCAGGGACGTGCTGCCTTTGTACAGGGATCGAGAAGCAGCCTTTGCCTGTGGGCGTGGGGTGAAGGAGCTGGATCTGCCCCCAGGATGCTCCTGGGGACTTCCCCAAGTGCTCCTCTCCCTGGGGAGGGAGCGGTGTAAGGCTGAGGCTGCTGGAGTTACAGTGCTGTGTTGGAGCCAGTCTCCTGGTCCACTCAGCCTTGCAGACCAGCAGGATGAGACCCTGTCAGGCTGTGGAAGTATAGACCCAAGCCTAGATGGATGGGGCAGGGGGTGTAGCTGACAGCAAGGGACTTGCTGGGACTGTGTCGTGGCTGGGGCAGGGTGTCCTGCTGCTCCCCACCTCCAGGGCGTCTCTGCCTACCCGCCTCCTTCCTTTAACCCACATCTTTGTGCCCTGAGCACTTGATATTTTTGGGCAAGGCATTTCCTGATTCTGCTGTTCTCTGCAGACATTATCCTTCCCTCTCTTCACTAATTGCTGAGCCAGGAGGAGCACTATTAACCTTCTGTTTGCTGCTGCTCTGAGGTTGGTGGCTAGGATGTATCTGGACATCCTGACCCGAAGTATGGGTGAGACTTGGCCTCTCTGTAGAGACCAATGCAGCTGACATGTCCTGTAAGCCTGTCTTGCACAGAGAGATAGGCTTCAGAGGGCTGCCCAGCCCTGTGCAGCTGAACTGCTCCCGCTTTAAAAAGCGCCAAGGCCTTGCAGGTTCAGGGCCACTTGTGCCTTCTGCTAGCACATGGCCCAGTATTGCTGGAGCAACGATACGGCTGGTTTGGGCTCTAAACCCAGGGTCCTCCCTTGAATTGCTGTTCCCGCCCTGGCCATGCTCCCCAGCCCTGTGCTTTGGCACCTCTCCCAAGGAGCTCCTGCTAGCTGGGACCCAGACACTTCACTGGTGTGGCTGAGGGACCTGTCCCTTTCCTCCCAGGCTGCAAGAGGTGAACTCTAAGATAAACAAGCGGCTGAAGGATGCCCTTTTCACAGATCAGTGGAGTGAGCTCTTCATGGATGCACTGAGCCCTTTCCACTTTGTCCTGGTAAGGAGGTCCCAACAGGGCTGGGCAACTGTTTGCCTGCCAGGCAGGTGGACCGTGGGGAGGGAGAGTTGGACTGCAGGGACAGAGGGAGGATGTGCGGTGGGAGAGCTGGCTGGAGGGACAGACTGCTGGAGGGACAGCCTGCAGCCATCCAAACAGAGTGTGGGGCCTGGCCCAAGGGCTAGTGGTGCATGTCGCCAGTGTGCTGCCTAACCTGTGCCACCCTGCTCCCTTTCCTGTGCCTTAGGCTTCCCTTGTGGTGCTTTGGGGACACTTGTTGTTGCCTGCTGCATTGCACCAGGGCGAGGAAGTGAATGTGGGAACAAGTCTGTGCTTCTGGCAGCAGCCTGTGGGTCCCAGTGCACTTGCCCCACAGCGTACAGGAGCCTTAGCATTGCTGGGCATATCTCAGCTGTCAGTATTCAGGAGGGTGTGCGTAGATCAGCACAACTAAATGTGCTGTTAATCATCTGCAAGATGAGGGACATGCAAAGCAGGGAGGTGCTGTCACTATGGCCTGGAGGTGGGAGAAGCTGTCCCTGCCCTTACGGGCTCTGCTGTGGCTACCGTCCTGCTTCAGCCTCTGCTCTCATTCCAGGTCAGCACGGTGCGGATGCAAGGTGTGATCCTCCTGGTATTTGCCAAGTACTACCACCTCCCCTTCCTGCAGGACATCCAGACAGACTGCACAAGGACGGGACTGGGAGGCTACTGGGTGAGTGTGGTCCCAGGTGGGGTGGTGAGGGGCTGGCTTCCTGAGGAGTCATGGGATCCTCTTGGTGCAGGGCAACAAGGGTGGGGTGAGTGTTCGTCTCTCCATCTTCGGCCACATGGTCTGCTTCCTGAACTGCCACCTGCCAGCACACCTGGAGAAGGCGGAGCAACGCAAGGAGGACTTTACCACCATACTGCACATGCAGCAGTTTGAGGGGCGTGCGGCCAGCGGCATCCTGGACCATGAGTGCGTACCCCACCACTTTGCTCCCCAATCTGGGCCAGGGCTCTAGTGCCAGCCCCCATCCTTTACCACCTCCAGATAGGGTCTGGGGTCTGTCCCCTGAATCCCAGCACAGCTTGGAGATGGGGTCTTGTCTGCAGAGCTGCAAGATTGTCCTGTGGCCCAGTGGGGACCCAGCAGAATGGGGTAGGTGTTAAGAGGGGTCCTTGGTCTCCCCTGGGGCACATCCAGGCCTGGTGCAGCTCCTGCCATACTGGTGCTGTTGGGGTTTGGGACTGGTGAGGTGGAGGGCTCAGCTCTGCCCTGGTGTCTTGGCTGTGTGGTCTGACTCTGGTAGGTGCCTTCTGGTGGAAATTTCCACCCTCAATTTCTGCCCAGGGAAGTCAGGCCTGTTTGGTTAATGGTGCTTGGTCCTACCTGAGGAATCCTGGCAGGGCTGGCAGCCGGCCAAGCTGTTGGCTGCATGCTGACCTTCACTGGTGCTCCTGAGAGCACCTGCACTGCAGGCTGAGGCTGCCCACAGGCTGAGGATGTTTTCCCCCCTGCTGTGCTGCCTGACTCCGGTAGCCTCGGCCCTTCCATCCCGTCGCCCTCCCTCCCACCCACAGCCTTGTGTTCTGGTTTGGGGATCTCAACTTCCGCATCGAGAGCCTTGACATCCGCTTTGTGAAGTATGCCATCGACAGCAACATCCTGAGCCAGCTCTGGGAGAAGGACCAGGTGAGAGGGATGACTGTGCTGCCAAGCCTCGGCTGGGCCCTGAGTGGCATTTGGCTCTTGCCAAAACTTCACTTGCAGCTGTGGGACAGGGCATGTCCCCTTGCTGCCTGTGGGGCACAAAGGGCCCTGGCTCTGTGGGGAAGGGGCAGCACAGGCCTGGGATGGTCTCCATGGGAGGTGGGCATACGCTTCCTTTATCAGTGTGCTAGGAGGAGCTGGGAGCATTGGGTCTATGGACTCGTTGCTTGCTTGGGATGGACAAACCTCGAGAGCTGTGTGGGGCTGGCAGCAATGGGTCAGGGATGACTGTGCTGCGTCTCAGGGGCTGGCAGAGGGGTCTGGTGTGCTCCCCGACCTGCTCTCCTTCCCACAGTTGAACATTGCCAAGAGCACCTGGCCTGTCCTCAGTGGCTTTCAGGAGGGACCCCTGAATTTCCCACCCACCTTCAAGTTCGACGTGGGTACCAACAAGTATGACAGCAGGTAGGAGAGCAGAGCTCAAGCGTGTGCTGGGCCTGGGAGCGGCTGGCATGGCTGAGGGATGCAAGAGTGGTGAGCCTCAGAGCCAGGGCAGGCACTGGTGCGAGCAGGGAAGGGGCTGATGCTGGTGTGGATGGATGGGGGGAGCTATGCTGGGGTGGGCATGGGCTGGACTGGGGACGGCAGGCTGGAATACAACTGTCGTGCTGGTACCAGTGCAGGTCTGCCCCTGCAGCCACACTGAACTGTGTGCTGAGATGAACTGCATCCCCTGCCTGCGCGTGGTGTAGTGCTGGGGGGAGGCAGTTTGGGGTGGAGCCCACTACCCCCTGCCAGGCAAGAGATGCCCCTCTGTGCCCTGCAGTGCCAAGAAGCGAAAACCTGCCTGGACTGACCGCATCCTCTGGAAGATCAAATCTGCCAGTGTTGGGCTTGGTGGGGGTGGGCACCAGCCCAGCCGAGGCATCCTGTCAGTGAGCCAGCTCTGCTACTGCAGCCACATGGAGTACACCGTCAGTGACCACAAGCCGGTAGCTGCCATCTTTGCAGTGCAGGTGAGCACTGTCTGGGGCCACTGGGCACACAGGCAGGAGCTACAGGGGTGAGATGCTCAGCTAGTGCGTGCAGCGTATGATGGGGTGTGTGGGGCTTATTTTTATTTTTTTTTTTGTTCTGTAAGCTCGGCTGTCTTGCTGCTGTGGCTGGGGACTGCTGTTGGTGTATGCATGAGGGCCCAGCCCTAGATGGGTGCCCTGGGCAGCAGGGGCAGCTCTCTTTGGTATGCTTTTGCTCACTTAAGTACATGTCTCTGACAGTTTGCTTCCAAGGCAGACAAGCCCGCGGTTGAGATTTATGTGGCTGATGAATGGAGCAGGCCTGAGCAAGCGATTGTCAGGTACAAGATGGCTGCTGGCTTCCACCGGAGCTCCTGGGACTGGATAGGACTCTACCGGGTAGGGGCGTGGGAGCTGCTGGGGCTGGAGGGAGTGGGGAGCACTGCACAGCACTGCAGGGTCTGTCCCTTCTGAGCTACCTCCCCACCTGTGGACACAAGTGTATGGCATGGACCTGTGCTCTCCTTTCCCCTGGGAGGCCCTGGCAGTTAGCAGCAGGATTTGGCCCTGCTTTAGGAGGCTCAGATACAGCAGTTCCCTCTTACTCTTGCTCTGTGGGCCCCACAGGGTCCAAAGGGTGGCACTCCTGGGGGCCCAGGGTGCTGCAGGGTGGGTGCAAGGTAGCTCTTAGTGCCCCTGTGGAAGGAGAGGGGGCTGTGTGAGAAGAAAGCAAAGGCCAGGTGTGGCTGATGGTGCTAGGCAGGGCCAGGGCTGATGTTCTCCTGTGTACATGCACACAGGTGGGTTTTCGGCATCCTAAAGACTATGTGTCCTATGTCTGGGCCAGGAGCGATGATGGAGAGCGCTGTCTAGAGAAGCAACTGTGTGCACAGGTGAGTTGGAACCAGCCATGCTGTCTCACTGGGCATGTGTACCCCATGGTGGGGGACAGTGGTCCCTTTGTGCTCCTGATGGGGCAGGAGCAGTAGCTCCTTATTGCTTTGTGCTGAGCCTTGGGGAGGCCCGCTGTGCTGGTATCAGGGATTTATGCTCTCAGCTGGGGCTGGAGGTGGGAGGGGGCAGCCCTGTGACCATCCCTGGTGCCCATCAGCTCTCTCTGGGCTGCAGGTGATGTTCTCAGAGGAGGCGCTGCCCAAGGGGAAGGGCGAGTACATCCTCGGATACTACAGCAACACCTCTAGCAGCATCGCTGGCGTGACTGAGCCCTTCCAGGTCAGCATGGCCAAGAGCCCTGGGCTGAGGGAGGCGGGGGGGGGATGTGTGTAGGGGTGCTTGGGGTGCCCCACAGTCCCCTGTGAGGATCAGCCAGCAGTGCTGATGCAGGGGTGCAGATCTCCCTGCCCAGGTCGGAGGAGGGCAGCAGCCCCACGGACAGCTCAGGCAGCAGCTCAGAAGAGGAGGATGACAGCACGCTTGTCCTGCTGGCCCCCAAATCCCGTAGTCCCAGCCCAGGCAAGATGAAACGGCACCGGAGCCGAAGCCCCAGCCTGGCCAAGTTCCAGGGTCTCATCCTGCGGCCATCGAGCCGGGACAGGGGGACAAGCCGCAGCCCTTCACCCCAGAGCCGCCGAGGCCTCTCCGGGGACATCCCCACCATCCACCTGCCCCAGGAGGAGCCAGGGTGCTGTGGAGCCAAAGCCAAGGAGCCAGGGCGGGCAGCCACCAGCCACGAGGGCAGCTCCTTCTATCAGACTGTGCGGGAGCGGGGTGGCCCCCGGCGTGTCTCTGCTGACAACTCTCTGGCCCGGGCAGACCCCAGGAACCTGGGCCTGCTGCCCGCACTCCGCCTGGAGATGATTGACCAGGCCATGGGCTGGCAGAGGGAGAGCATGGACCAGGGTTACCCCTGTCGAAGGATGAGCCCCACCAGCCCCCCAGGCTGCAGCACCTCCCCAAAGGAGGGGAGCAGCCCTCAGGAGCTGGACAGCCCTAGCTATGCCATGGGTCGCTGATGCAATGACCCCCTTCCCTCCTCCCTGTAGCACCCTTGCTGTGTGCTTTCCTCTGCCATTTTCCTGCTGAGACACCCCTCCCTTACTTATTGCAGTGACTCCTCACCCCTGTTGTGTGTCTGGCAGGTAGGGGCCTCCCCCCTGCTTCCCCCAGTCAGAGCTGCTGCCCTGGCAGGGCTGGGAGGTGGCACAGGGGAGGACAGGGCTGGTCTAGTGGGGTGGGGGGAAGCCCCTCATGAAATTCAAAGTGTAAGGTCCTTCAGTCCTATGGGAGTAGTATGGGCCTTGCACCCAAGGTGGGATAGGAGGCCAGGTGCCAAGGGTGATAGGCATAGAGCGAGGACCACCCCAGGGTACCCCCCAAGATCGAAGCTTGCTCCTTCCCTGCTGCCTCCACTGTGCCTCAGCCTTGGACGTAGTGCGAGCAACAAAATAAACCATCCTGGCCCACCCCAGCTGCACTGTGCTTACTGCAGGGGGGCAGGATCAGCCCCTGGGGTGGGGGCCACAGTGTGAACAGGGGGCAGCAGGCTCAGCCCCAGCACCATACACCATGCTCAGACCACCCTTTATTCATCTGCTGCTGCACACAGGGCTCTGGGCCTGCCCCTGCCTTGCTCTAGGGCTGGGAGCCAGCACAGACCCCCCCCCTCCCACCCTGCCTGGGGAGGGGCGCCACAGCACAGGGCTCTGCCCCCTTCAGCTGAAGAGGCACAAATCCAGGCAGAGGGGGGGCCTGCCATCCCCTCTTGGCACAACAGGGAAGGAAGATGGTGAGTTTCCCCTTTCCCAAGCCTGCCTGTTCCTTTCCCCTTGCTTTGATGCTTCTGGAGGGCAGCCATGGCCACCCCCCTGCAGCCACAGCTCCTCAAGAGGCTTCTCTGTCCCTCTGCCTGCCCCAGCTTCATGCAGTCACACCAGCAGCCATGCTTAGTGCCATCCTTTGACTCAAGGACCAGAAATCAAGCAGCTCCACTCCGTGGCTGTTGCACAGCATGTCTTCCCATGCAAGGCAGTGCTTCTCAGGCATCATCGGGGCACCACGTGGTGCCCAGCACCCGGCTTCTGCTCCAAGGCCAGCTGCAGGCATCGCTCATAGAGGGTGCCACTGCTGTCCTGTGTCTTCCAGTCCGGATGCTCAGCCTTAGAGGTCACATGCGGAGGACCCCAGTGCCTCAGGGTCTTTTTGAGATGCCGCGCAGGTACTAGCACAGCCCGGGTCACTGCAGTACAGCTGCCAGAGAAGCAAAGCTGTGAGCATCAGTGTAACACTGCAGCACTCACATCCATTGCCTTCTATCCCAGCACTGCTCACAGCACACAGAGCAGGGGATAACACTTGCAATGCCAGCTTCATGCCAAGCCTGCAGGACAGCACCCAGCCCCACCAGGGCATCCCTCCTGCCCACGCAGGGTAGGAAGCCTCACACAGGGCATGTTCCCTTGACCCTCTGCACTTACTTGTGCTGTGGCCCCTTGCCTGTGCTGCAGTCAGTGGGTGGCTCCAGAACAAAGCAGTCTGTGGCAACGTGGTCAGCCAGGAAAGCCACCTCCACATCACCTAGGTCCCTTGCCCTGCGCAGGAACCGTGCCAGCCTATGGGCACAGGAGGGTGGTGGTCAGAAGCTGCTGGCCAGGGTGGGCAACCTGCTAGGTCCCACCTCATCTGACCCCAAACTACCTGTTTGCAGTGCCCTGCGATGGTGGGAAAATCCCTGCCTTTTCCTCCTGGACACGCACCTGTGAGTGCAGTTGCAGTGGAAGAACGTCTGGGTGCCCACGTTGTGCAGCTGGTACTTCACCTCATGGGGTGCGATCTGGTGCTCGCACTTGTCCAGGTGCTTGTAGCACCTGCACACCCTGTGTGGGCCTGAGGATGGTGGGGCAGTGAGGGGCACAGCCGGCGCACAACCCCACCAGGCTGAGGACACCCCAGCAGCAATGCGTGCTCTGCCCCCTACACTGACTCACTGGTTTGCCTGCGCCTCTCCACGCTGGGCACAGGGGTGGCTCTGCAGCGCTCCGCAGCCGGGCTGGATCTGACGCTGCCACCCTGAGCGCGGGCCGTGCAGGCAGGGTGCGCTGAGCCCCGAGCCCCGTGCTGTGCTTTTCCCAGTACTCGCTTTCCTCCAGCAAGGTCCTGTTCCAACACGGTCATTGCTGTTGGGGGGCCAGGCTCCAGCACCCACTGTGCTGCTGGGTGTATGGTTGTGGGCTCAGCCTTGTCCCTGGCAGGCGCAGGAGACAAGGTACCTGGGCCCCGTGGCTGCTGGGCTGTCGCAGGTCTCTGTGCCTGGCGGAGCCCGGGGTTTTGCCCCGGTCTTTGTCGGAGCTGCTTGCGCCCTGCTCTAGAGGGCTTCCTTCCCTTGCCCAGGGGCTGCACAACAGGGCTGCCCGTCTCCTCCGTGGACGGGCTGTAGTGATACTGATTCTGCTGCACCATCCTGGCCAGGGGTACTACACCGTAACGCTCACACCTGGGGACACCCACATGCCCATGAGGCCCTGCACAGCAGCCCCAGTCGTGCCCTCCTGCAGCTGGCAGGGCAGGCAGGGCACACTGGGGGCCACAGCAGCCGATGCACCCAGCGGCGGGGGGCACACCCGGGGTACTTACCCTCCCCACCAGTGCCACTGGACACACTCCTCGCTCTCCTCCAGCACAAAGCATGGCACCTCCAGCAGGTTGAAGAAGGTGACGCCGATGATGTTGGAGATGGTGTCGTTAAGGGCCAGCAGGCACTGCCGGAACCTGCGGGGCAGACGGGGACGGTGAGAGGCCCTGCGGCCCCCCGGCACGCGTTCCCCGCCTCCCGGTGCGCCCCCCTCCGGCCCGGCGCACCTGGCGTCGCAGTCGCAGTGAGAGACGGTGTGCAGGCGGTAGTTGCGGATGCCGTAGTTGAACTGCAGCGCCGTGATCTGCGCCGAGCACTGGTCGTGCTCCCGGCAGCACATGTCGGGACCGAGGAAGAGACCTGCGGGCAGCAGCCGGTGAGCGCGGCCCCGCCGGAAGGGTGGGCTGCGTGCGACCGCCGCCCCCGCCCGCCCCCCGTACCCAGCTCGCTGGCGTTCCCCGCCGAGTCGCCGGCACCGCACCACAGCGTGCCCGGCAGCGTCCAGCCCCGCCGCCGCCGCCGGCGCCCTCCGGGCGGAGCGGGGTCGGTGCAGGCGGCGCG
>VUYV01000726.1:1100-21792 GCA_008711295.1 Anarhynchus alexandrinus | reverse complement strand
TCTCTGAGATGGTTTTCTGTACCACAGTGGTCTTTTTCTACCAAAATCTATGCTCCAGGGTCGACCCGATACTCGTCCCAGGCATCTCCTGCAGTCTTTTAACCTCTCCTTTAGGGACATGAGATTCCGGGTAGCAGACCCAGACTCCTCCAGGGAAGATACCTGAGATGATTTTTCTCCTTGGAGAATGGTCCATCCTGCAGGTTCTACCCAGGACTCCTCCCAGGTGTCTCCCACAGGCTTTTTTCCTGTGGTTTTGGGACCTGTGATCCCGGGTAGCAACCCCAGACTCCTCCAGGGAAGATACCCGAGATGGTTTTTCTTCTTGGAGAATGGTCCATCGTGTACAATCCACCCACGACTTCTCCTTGGCTTCTCCTACACCCTTTTTCTTGTGGTTTAGGACCTGTGATCCCAGGTAGCAACCCCAAACTGGGGTTGGGACCGTTACTGCTTAAGGAAAGGGCAGACCCCAAGTGTTCGTTGGGCCGTCAAAGTGCTGCCAAAGTATAGTGAGGGCAAGCAATTTCATATGATCGATTTGAATTAAAAAATCCTGAAATTCCTTACTTACAGAATCTCACTTGGCTGCAGCCCACGCTAAGGGATGCTGGAGTAAAGTCACACTCCTTTTTGTTTGGAGGAGTTCTGAAAGGAAAAGGAATTAAAGAACTGTTACGCAATATTGTACAGGAGAAGTTCATTTGTTTGCTTGCTTTAAGAACTAAAGGTGGATTTAAACCCCAAAAATGCAAGATAACCAAAGGACACAACAAGATACCAGAGCTAAACAGAGGACATCGCTCTTGTCTGTGCTATTTTCTAGCAGCCAACTACTCCCCTCTATAAATATCACCACCAGGAGGAGCCCAATTTGACCTCTCCCGAATGGCAGCTGGACTGCACACCAGGCGACTCTCCCCGTGGGCAGGGGCGACTCTCAAGGTTAGAGATTCCTTACCTGAGACTAAGAGATCCTTCCTCACCCAAGGCAGAGAGATGCCTTACCTGCGACAGGTCCTCAGTAAGTGACTGAGAGCGTGCTGAATTAGTACTAATGAGACATTACTAATCCATGCAGCTACTCAATATTATTGTAAACATTGCATAGATAATTCCACTAGACATAAACTGTTCTCCAAGTCTGAGACCGGGGCTCCATAAGGAGTTTAGAAAGCAAGGGGATCCACTCTGAACCTCGTGACTCAATGGGAGGGTCTTCCTTACTCTTTACGTCTCCAGTCTCTGTGTGAATCAGCCGAACTTCCCACATACCCCATCCCTGCTCATTGCAGGGGGTTGGGCTAGATGACCTCTAAAGGTCCCTTCCAACCCAAAAGATTCTATGATTCTGTGACTTCACTGATGTTTCCCCGTTGGCTTGTGTTACATCAGGAGCCCCTGGCTCATCTCCATAAGACTCCGAGGGTGCTGCACCCAGCACGTCTCAGAGCAACAGGCTGAGGGTCCTCGCTGGCGCCCCATCCCTCTGACCTTAGCATGTTCCCGCAGCTTGTCACGGGCAAGCCTGGTATTATCCCTGACCCCATCAAGCCTCGTTGAAAGCTCTGCCAATGAGCCCCGCTGGCTCCTGAGCAAAGACCCTCTTCCCCCTTTTGGAAAGCTCAGTCCCATTTGATCCCAGCAGGCCTGGCAACGTGGAGGCCACCCCATTTGTGAAAAAACAACCAACCAACCAACAACAACAACATTGTGGTGGTGACAGCAGCCACAGAGCCATGTCTTAATAGACCGGGTCCGTCTGTTCCTTCCAATGTCACAGCGCGCAACTGGAAGGAGAGAGGAAAAATAACCTGCGCTCCACATTCCCTCACCACCCATCCCAAGGCCCTGAAGACTACGCATTGTGGCTTCACGGCCACCCCCATGGAAGAGCAGCGCTGGGCAATAGTCCGAGGGCCGTCCCCGGCCGGGAAGTTTCCTAGTGATGTCCTTAACCCGGGCCCCAGGGGGGCAGCAGACTTCCCTAAGAGGAGGGTCTGCCCGGCAGATGGGGTGCTCTGTTCCCGTCCCTGTCTCAGGGAGGGCAGAGCATGGTTCCAGCAGCCCCTCTCTCTCTCGCTCACGCTCCCGGGGCTGCTCCTGAGCCTCTCTCCTTCCTCCCGCGGCACATCGTCCCCCTGCTCACCCCTCCCGGGCTGCTCTCCCTGCTGCCGTCCCTCAGCAGGGACAGGCCCTGCCTCGCCCTGCGGCCTGGCCGGCTGCGGGTTTTCCTGGGAGCTCCGGCTGGGCTGCCGCATCCCTCCTGCCGAGCACAGAGGACACGGCTTTCTGCCGGTGGCTACCGCAGCCGAGCTCCTTCCCGGAGGGCGACGGCCACCGACCGAGCTCACCTCTTGAGCCGGCAGGGTGGCGACGCCCGGCCAGGCCGCCTGCCGCCCCACGCTCTGGCTGCCCGCTCCGGTGGCGGCGCTGCTGCTCGCTCGCGCTCCCCAGGCTGCTTTGGACAGGGGCGGGGGTGGCCGCGGCCCTGCGGGACGACACCCGCCGCTGCGCTCCGCCGCGGACCGGGCCGGCCCCGGAGCGGCTCCCTCGGCGACCGGCCGCTCCCTCCGCGGCAGCGCGTTTGAGCCTCCCGCCGTTGCCCGGGCAACGCCCAGGTCTCGCCAGCGGCTCTCGCGAGAGCTACCGGCTCCCGCTCGGCCCCGCTCGGCCCCGCTCGGCAACACTCGGCAACACTCGGTTCTGTTCGGCTCCCCTTCGGCAACGCTCGGCCCCGCTCGGCTCTGTTCGGCTCCCGCTCGGCAACACTCGGCTCCGCTCGGCCGTCAGGGCCGTCCCCGAGCGCGGCGGCGGGGCGGGGCTGGCGCAGGGCGGGCAGAGGAGCGGCCTCGGTGTCCCTCGGGTCCCCGCTGTCCGGGCGTCGGGGCAGCCCCGGGGCTGGGCTGGGGCCGGCTCCGTCCCGGCGGCCATCCCCCTTTGGCGGGGCAGCCGGCGGGGGGCACGGCCGGACCCTCCTGCTGCCCCGGGCCCCGCCGCACGGGCTCTGTACCGCACACGCTGTCCCGCCCGTACCCGCCTTCTCCCCCGCTGGGAGGGCGGTGGGGCCACCGCGGGGCGGGCAGAGCCCTGTGGGGCTGCGCCCGGGAGTCACCGAGCGCCACAAGTTGCCCGATCCCGAGCGAAAGAAGCCCAAGGGGCCGCCCAGCGGCCGCACCCCCCGCCGAGAGCAGCCCCCGCAGCGCAGCGGAGCGGAGCGGAGCGGCACAGCCAGCGGCAGGACAGGCAGCCCCCGGCCGGGGGAGCCCCCGTTGGGGCGGGTAAGTAGCACAGCCACGTCTGCGCAAGAGGAGGAACGCAGAAGCCTTGTCCCGTCCCGACTTCTCCCGCCAGCGAGCTCGGGGCTGGTGGCACTGACTGCGGCAGCCAGGAGCATCGGGCCCCGAGTCACCGGTGCCGACAGCACAGGCGCCGCTGGAGGCGTCCGGCTTTTCCCGCCCCGACGGGATGCCGAGGGCAAGAGCGGGAAGAGTCCCCCCAGACGCAGCCCCGCTGGCTTGCTGCAGCTCCTCTGCTTCCAGTACCTTTCCCTTCCCTTCCAGAAGGCCGCCATCTCTTCACCAATCTTGACCTCTTTCATGCTGCGAAGCGGAGGCCCAGCTCATACTAGAAACCTCTGCTGCTGCTTGGGGGGAAAGAGTGTTTTCTGCCAGGGTGAGGCTGATTAAAGACTCATTAAAATAACACGCCCTTCCAAGTTGCTGCTTCTTTTATTAGAATCTCACAGAACACTTCTTAAAAGTCACATGCCCGCTTTATGACACTCAAGGATCAACATCTTAAAGCTTGTTGCTCTTTTCCCCAGAACTCTAGGTTGTGAAGAAAAACACATTCTAACCCAACACCTTGGGTGCGTTCATTTGGAAACGTAAACAAAGTAGCATTTCACTTAAAGCATTCACTAGCCGAGACAAGCAATGTGAAAAGCGGAGTTACACAACAAACACCACCACCCAACATTCCCACTACAAGTTTACCTTTCCACAACAACCAGTGCTTCCAGGTCAGTTCTTGCCACCAAAAAGATGCTGGAGGGGTGAAAAGATTATGCTGGGGAAACAACAACAACAACAAGAGCACGTTACACTGCCAATCCTTCTCGGAGCATTGTAATGACAAGGCCATTAATGGCCACCGGAAAGACACAACCCCAGCACAAAACACTACAGGGAAAGACTGAAAAAATAGAGGCAACGGAAAGAATAACTGGTGCACGGGGACGTTAACTTCAGTTTGCAATGGTGTCTTTCGGAGTCAAGGTTACCAAGTTGCTACGCGGCCACAGAAAGGTCCCACTTACCTTAAGGGGCCTGAAGGTCCGTCCAGGGAAGGCCCTGTCAGAAGGGGGAGTGTTTAAGCCCTTCAGAAATCGGGCTGGAGATGGCACTCCTCAGTGGCCAAAGCCCCATTGTACACCAGCAGGGCTTTTCCCAAAGACACCTCACAAGAGGAACTTTTCTTGGCAATGTTGCACCTTACACAAGACAAAAGGACAGCCCTGAATGCTCCTTTGCCCTGGCACACTTTGGTTTAACCACAGAACAGAGGTGTCCGTTCTTCACGATCGTGTAGAATCACCTCAACTGCCACAGTCAGGCACACTCTCCAACACAGGCTTGGACATCGAATCATAGAATCCTCTAGGGTGGAAGGGACCTTGAAGATCATCGAGTCCAACCACCAACCTAACACTGCCCAAACCACCACTAAACCATGTCCCTCAGCGCCACGTCTACCCGGCTTTTAAATCCCTCCAGGGACGGTGATTCCACCACTTCCCTGGGCAGCCTGTGCCAATGCTTCACAACCCTTCTGGTGAAGAACTTTTTCCTCATATCCACTCTAAACCTCCCCTGGCAAAACTTGAGGCCGTTTCCTCTTGTCCTATGGCTCGTTACTAGCGATAGCCAGGCCTGCAGCTGCTCCGAGCTGCAGCGGTAGTACCTTCTCCAGAACTTGGAGAGACCTCTTCCTTCCGACTCCACGCTTCCTTCCTTTCCCGTGTGGTCCATTCGCTGCGGCAGCTGCATGGCACCCTCAGCCTGACCGGCTGCTGTTCTTTGTTCAAGCTTAGATTCCACAGGCGCCCCTGTAAGAAACGGCAGCAAGAACAAAACCACAAGCTCGCTCTCTCTCCACCCTCCCGGCACACCAGCGGCAGCCCCTCAAACCGAGAGGCGGGTCCAGACTCCGGCTGACGTGATGCCTGGGGGGTTTCCCAGCCATCACCGCGCAGACAGATTTGGAGGGAGGCTCCCATCTCACAGCCCTGCTCTGAACGAGCGACGTAGCCGAGCTCTGCGGGTGGGAATGGATGCGTGGGAAGAGAGTCTCAGCCAAAATCATTGCTGACCTACCGCTTGCCCGTGGGTCTCATTCCTAATCTCACGTGCCGGAACATACCAAACGTTGGATGGAATACGACCAATCTGAATGAAACAATCCAGGAATTCCTTACTTACGGAAACTCGCTTGGTTACAGCCCACGCTAAGGGATGCTGGACTAAAGTCACACTCCTTTTCCTTGGAGGAATTCTGAAAGGAAAAGGAACACAAGAACCGTTACGCAATGTAACAGTCTACTGCACAGGAGATTTTTGCTTCTTTGCTTGCTTTCAGAACTAAAAGGCAAGGTCGACTCTCTCGCTCTGGCATTTCCATTTCTTTTCCTGCTACTATGAGGACTTTCTTCACCAATAGATTGCTACCTCTCCCTCCTCGGGACATTCACGTGCCTAACATAAAGCTGTAGTTCACTGAGTAGACTTTCATATAGCAGACCGTGAAAGAGTAACAGCAGCTATGGCATAGACACAGATTTAAGAAACCACCAACCCAGGTGCTGTGGGAAATAACAGCCGCTGGACCAGGCAGGCCCCCAGGCATCAGCCCTGCTAAGACACAGGCATAGGAAACAGAGCAACAGGAAAGGGACATGAGTGCAAAGTGCCAGAAGGGAGAGGTGAGCCGGGAATCCCCATGAGGAAGGCCATCAGCAAGACAAAGGACCACAAACAGCAAAATCAGCATGTAACCTTCTTTAAGAGAGAGTAAACCGACTTTGTCCTAGAGAGAAGATCACAGGAGAATAGCTCCACTCCCCGACGGTGTTCCTCCTGCACTAAGCTCAGGTTCCCCCAAAATGCCAAACGGTGGATGGCCTGAGATCTTTGCAGTTTAGCCTCAGAGCAGGAACTAAGTCAGAAAATTATCTGCAGGGACAGTCTGAGCATCTCTCAGTTCTCTAGTCTCTTTCTTTGACGGCTACTGGTACACTTGGGAAGTGGAAAGACGCGCGGGCTCCACACCACTCATCCTGACCAGACAGCCTACTGTCAAAACTGCAGGCCAAGAAGGCATTTGGATGAGAGCTGAAAACGCGATCTATTTAACAGCCAGGTGACTGCGGCACTGCCACGCTCCTCCTTCCCAATCGAGTGCCCGTGTTGTACCGTCGCTCCTACGTGCGCTAAGGAGACAGATTTCCTTCACGTTTAACGAGACCCTTCCCTTTCTGAGATGCATTCTAAAACACCAGGTGGGGTTGCGTCCAAAGTCATACACTGCTGATAAACTGAACAAGAGCCCTAGAGGAACTCTCAGAAGAATCCTGAGGAATTACAGGAGCTACCGATACCTTTTTTCCTAAACCTAATCCTTCTTCTGATCCCGACTACCAAAAGAAAGCAAACGGAAAGCAAAGCAAGTGGAAAGCACGTCACAGAAGCACCTGGCTCTGAGCTCCTAAAAAACCACACAGAACAGAAGGCAGAGGTCATCTGCCCATGATTTCAGGTGGTGCTCATGATATCTGGCCCCGCAGTCATAAACACAACGCTCTGTGTCTGGACACCCCCCTCAGCGTAACAGTGCCCTGACTAGTGCAAATTTCAGGTGCGAGTCACGGTGGCACAAGCATCTGTTCTGGAGAAGGTTCTTCCCCCCTCACTTGGTATTTGCCCCGTGGACGAGTCATTCCTTATAGTTCCACTTTACCTGGAAAGAGCTCAGGACGTGGCCTCCCACATTAGTTAACACCATACGAGGTTACGGTGAAGTCTGCCGCCTGCCACATTCTTTCTCAGGGCCCAACATGCCAACCTGCAGCTCCAGCTTTCAAGGACTCTAATGTTGGGGGAACTCAGCCACGGTACAAGGAGCGGAGGCATTCTGGGGACAGTGGCTATAGCAAAGTGGGGAATAAAAAAGCATCTCTCAGCGGATGACCCTTATCCCACCAAGAGCGTGTTTGGAGCTCCCGAGGAAACAAGCCAGCAGGGGCACGTGTAGAGACCCGTCACTAATCCCGCAAAGGTAAGCTGAGGGGAAAAAAAGCCATACGGGTTTTGGAGACAAGTAAGCCTGCTTGGTTTAGAGACGTTCTTCTGTACTGAACGCTCCTGAGCAGTTACCAGGCAGTCTCCTTCCTGTCTTGAAAATCCAACCAACCTGTCAAAACCCCTCTTCTGAAAGAAAGTTTGGGGCTTACAACAAGGGGAGGGCTGTTTCAGTACAGGAGGTCACCTGTGCAGGCTGAAGGTAACCGTGCAACTAGTAGCACCTGAAACTGCAGGCGGCTGTACAGGCAGTGAAGCCCTGCAGAGCAATGATGCTGGGCTTGGCCCTTTGAAACCAGTTCTCCAGGAGCCAGCAGGCAGTGTGCCCTGGCCACCTGAGAGCTCAAGCAAGCCCAAAGACGACATCTGCGTAAAGGCTCCGCCAGTTGTGCAGAGGTCCAGAAGGTTCCTGAAACGGGCAGCATGTCGTCATGCAGAAACACGCAGAAATCCCAGGATTTGATGCAACTGTTCGCCTCCCAGGGAACAGCGGGAGAAGAAGCTGTTCCTTCCATACCACCAGACAACTCCCTTTGTGGACAAACCCAAGAGGAAGGAACTTGCCTCCTCGTAAAATCCTCTCTCCGAAGAGGCGGAGGGGAAAAAGGCCAGGAAGGTGAGAGTGTGGCAGGGATTGGAACTAAATTTTGAAAAATGGATCCAGAAAATGGATGAAGTGCACTGGGACGTTTGGGAGGACGGGCAACAGGCAGGAGCAGGAGAACAGGGGTGCTGGTACAGACCCTGTTCCCCAAAGGCTGTGCCCAACAGCAGCTCTGTCAGAGCAGCCTTTTCGCCTGTGGGCTACAAGAGAGAAAGAATCTTCCCCTCCTGACAAGGTCTCTGGAGAACAGCGGGTTCAGAAGGCAACTGCCAATCCCTCGGGAACAATCCTGTCGTAAACCTGCCTTCCGACGCCCTACTGAGAAAAGGCACGGCACTGTTTCAAGACGAGGGAGACGCCTGCGAGGCCATCTGCACAGAGAAAGGACACTGGGGCGGAGTGGCGAGTCCTCACGCTGAAGCCAGTGTCAAGGTGTCAGCCCCCACTCTCGGCCCTCGGTGGAGCTCTGCACGAAGGGGCATCTGAGGTGAAAGAGGACCGGAGTCTGGAAGACAAGGCAGGGCAGCCTTCAGGCTCATCTCTGAGAGGCGAAGCTCACCCCTAGAGTTTGTAGCTTGACACTCAGAAAAGCTGTGTCGTCTCCCGGTCAAACTCATCCCTTGGCTAAGTCTGACGAGCAGGAATGACACGTGTCTCCATGCAGGTGAAAAGGGGAAAAAAATTGCCTGAAGGCACCTTTCCGCTTGCCACTTTGAGAATCTCGGACTAAACAGATGGCGTTGTCTCTTTCTGGACATTCTGTAGCTTACCGGTTCAAATCCATGCTTCGCTTGACCCCTGTGGTGAACACACTCGGCTCCAGTTCTAAAAAGAAGTCAAATAGGTAAGAACTGAGTTTAACAAAAAGCCACAAAAAGGAAGCAATCTTGTAAAAGGCTACTCCAAGTATTTCATCAGAAATCAGGATTTTAGTACCTCCAGCCAACAAGATAGATACCCTTAATCTATATTTGTACTCATGCCTCAAAGTCTCGTTTAAAGAATGAAAACCGGCCCTCGTTCCAGAATCAGGTTTTCTGCTTTTTCTAGTAAAACCAGCAAGCAGTTAAAGAGAAAAAAAGCGTGTGGAATGATTACTCAAAATGATCAATAATACAGCACTGGTCACACATCAAGGAAAGGTATAAAATCAAAAGGCTTCGAGGGCAGAAGACAGCCACAGCTGGTATGTGAAGAATCCGCTACACCTGCAATTCCCTGTACAATATTGCTTGCAAAGCAACATGGGGTGTGGAGTGGAGACTCCAAGGCCAAACCCTGTGATAATCCAGTAAACACGGGCATGGGAACGAGATGGCACCATGGAACTGATGCGCGCTAGCTCTAAGAAGGAAAACAGTGCAGAGGATGGAGCGGAGTGGAGACACCGCGGCCAAACTCTGTGATAATACGGGAATTTGAGGGCCAAATGGAACTCATAAGCTGCCTACTTGTTACCCTGAGCCAACCATCTGCCATTTTTTGACAAAATGCTGTCCTTTGTGTGAACTTTGCTCATTATAATGTCATTATAATACCAAAACACACCTCCATCCCAAAAGCTACCTGCCTCCAAGGTGCGACCACTCTTCCTTGAGTCCGCGCCCAGAATTTTTCGTAAACTATACCTTTAAGGGAAAGGCGAGAAAATTTTACACCAATCATAATGAAAGTATTTATGACTAGAGTCACTCCAACTCCACCTCGAAGATAAAAAATAGTATAAAAATGGCCCGAGATAGGGGGTATGTGAGGGAAGACACCATCGTGAACAAGTCGAGGAGAACTCCATCACTGACTGCTTTGACTTCTGGGACGAAGCGAGGAGTCTAGGGTTGCTACCCGGGATCACAGGTCCCTAAACAACTGGAAAAAAACCTCAAGGACATACCTGGGAGGAGTCTCGGGTGCATCCCAGAGGATGGATCATTCTGAAGGGGAAAAATCATCTCAGGTGTCTTCCCTGGAGGAGTCTGGGGTTGCTACCCGGGATCACAGGTCCCTAAAACACTGGAAAAAAAACCTCAGGGACATACTTGGGATGAGTCTCGGGTGGATTCCAGAGGATGGACCATTCTCCAAGGAGAAAAATCATCTCGGGTATCTTCCCTGGAGGAGTCTGGGGTTGCTACCCGGGATCACAGGTCCCCAAACCACAGGAAAAAAGACTGCCGGAGACGCCTGGGAGGAGTCTCGGGTGGATCCCGCAGGATGGACCATTTTCCAGAGAGAAAAACATCTCAGGTATCTTCCCTGGAGGAGTCTGGGGTTGCTACCTGGGATCATAGGTCCTTAAACCACAGGAAAAAAGCCTGTGGGAGACGCCTGGGAGGAGTCTCAGGTGGATCCCACAGGATTGACCATTCTCCAGAGAGAAAATCATCTCGGGTATCTTCCCTGGAGGAGTCTGGGGTTGCTACCTGGGATCTCAGGTCCCTAAACTACTGGAAAAAAACCTCAAGGACATACCTGGGAGGAGTATCGGGTGCATCCCAGAGGATGGATCATTCTCCAAGGAGAAAAATTTTATTTATTAAATTGTTATTTGTGCAAACAAACACCGATGGGCTCTACAGCGCAGCACGAGAAGCCAATGCCGACTCTGGCGGATAACCACGAGGCCTCGCAGCCATCCTGCTGCCGGCTCCGTCACGGCGGTGCCACGGCGCTCTCTGGTGGGAAAACCAACTGTGGAACAGCACCGCACAACGCAGGCCCCGGTTCTCCTTCGCTTCGCGCCACCGACTGCGTGGAATGGATTTTGACGGCTTCAGTTATCTGCAGGTCCATCCCCTGACCTTCAGACAACTGCTCCGCAGCAAGCCTCTGCTCTCCTCTCCCACCCACCCCACAGCCACGGGGTCCAGGGCATGAGGTACCTCCTTGGCACTTGGCAGCTCATCCTCAAGCCTCAGAGCAGTGCGTGTGTCCTACAGTGGATGCACAGCAAACAGGCGATGAACAAGTGCCGGGCAGTGTCGCTGTCTGTGAGGGGGAGAGCACAGCTGGGCGAGGAGAAGGCTCCACTGCACGCCCCCTCTGCCTCCCTCTCCTGGCTGCATTTTTTCAGAGCACAAACGCATTTCTCCTGTTTCCTCACCGGTCTGTTGTACTCTGGATCTTGGGAGTTGGGGTTGGGGTGCGGGTCAGCTTCTCCTCTGCCTCTAACTCTGGGAGTCCTGCCCCAGAGGTGTCCTCATGGAACGGAGGTGTTGAAGCTGTAGTTTACCCAGTCAGGGAGCGTGTCACTGAGTCGGTGGGGTTGGGAATGAGCTGGGTCATTCCTCCTTCAGCTGAGGGAGGGGGATTTCTGGTAGGAATGGCATGGGGTTTTCCTCACAGAAGTCTCTCCCAGTTTGTTACTGCCCTTTCCTCCTTGGACAGGTCCCCCTGCACACATGCAGCAAATGTCCAACAACAGCTCCATCACCCACTTCCTCCTCCTGGCATTTGCAGACACACAGGAGCTGCAGCTCTTGACCTTCTGGCTCTTCCTGGGCATCTACCCGGCTGCCCTCCTGGGAAACGGCCTCATCATCACCGCCATCGCCTGCGACCACCGCCTCCACACCCCCATGTACTTCTTCCTCTTCAACCTCTCCATCATCGACCTGGGCTCCATCTCCACCACTCTCCCCAAAGCCATGGCCAATTCTCTCTGGAACATCAGGGCTATTTCCTACCAAGGCTGTGCTGCACAGGTCTTTTTCTTTTTCATTTCAGCAGAATTTTATCTTCTCACCGTCATGGCCTATGACCGCTACGTTGCCATCTGCCACCCCCTGCACTACGGGACCCTCCTGGGCAGCAGAGCTTGTGTCCGCATGGCAGCAGCTGTCTGGGGCAGTGTTTTTCCCTATGCTGTGCTGCACACGGCCAATACATTTTCACTGCCCCTCTGCCAGGGCAATGCCCTGGACCAGTTCTTCTGTGAAGTCCCCCAGATCCTCAAGCTCTCCTGCTCAGATGCTTTCCTCAGTGAGGCTGGGCTTATTTCAGTCAGTGCCTGTTTAGTCTTTGCATGTTTTGTTTTCATTGTGCTGTCCTATGTGCAGATCTTTAGGGCTGTGCTGAGGATCCCCTCTGAGCAGGGAGCCTTTTTCACATGCCTCCCTCACCTGGCCGTGGTCTCCCTGTTTGTCACCACTGCAGTGTTTTCCCACCTGAAGCCCCCCTCCATCTCCTCCCCATCCCTTTAACCTTTTGGTGTCATTTCTGTACTCAGTGGTGCCTCCATCAGTGAACCCCCTCATCTACAGCATGAGGAACCAGGAGCTCAAGGATGCCTTGAGGAAAGTACGTTGTTTGTTAAACCTGTCATAATATTCATTCTAATTAAATATTATTCATCCAAGTTCTTCTTAAGCTTAGAACCTTTTTTTCTGTCTGGCAAACATAAAGCACATAAGGAAGCGGGCTCTTTGCATAGATAAAGCAGCCAGAACGTGGTCATTTGCCTCTACTCTCATCTCTTAGTACACCTCTGGAGCTTGGGGCCCAGCCCCAGCAGGCAGAAGGTATTCAGGGCCCGGCTGCCACGTGGATGAGTAGCCCCGGTGGCCCTCGGGGCTGCCCCTCGCAGCCTCGGTGGGCACTGCCTCTGCCAGTCAGGGCTGCCACATACCTGTCCCATTGTGGCCTTGCCTTTGTGTTGCCTCTAAGGTCTTGGGTAACTTTGGACAGGTCCATTGCATCCATAGTGGCATTCCCGTGGCTGCAGGAAGAAACAGGCAGCGTGAAGCACTGTGTCAGAGCTGACCTCCACGCCACCACCACCATAACCACAGGGGCTCGTCAGGGCAGGGCCAGAAGGCTGGACGCCTTTTCCAAAGTTGGTTTCAGGAATGTGCCCAAGTAGCTGCTCCCTGAAAATGTCTTTTGCTCTTGTGGGTTTCTTGATGGATTCAGGGGGACAAGCTCAGCATCCCAGGGTGATCTACTAAGGACCAAGGGCTGTATGAAGACCTCCCTTCCTGGTTGCACACGTCCAGTCAGGCAGCAAGCGTTCTTTGACTTCTCTGCCTCTTGCTGTTCCCCCTGCAGTGGGGTAGATGGCAGATGCCATTCTTGGCCTTAGTCTTTTCTAAGAAGGTCTCCCAAGGCCTCTGCTCAGGGAAAGGGCTGAAGGAGGAGGAGAGCACGTGTTGACAGGAACCTCAGGAAATCCCACCAGGACAAGTGCCGGTTTCTGCCCCTGTAGGAGACTCCCCCTGGCCATGGCACAGGCAGGGGGCTGCCTGGCTGGGGAGCAGCTCAGTGGGAAGGGTCTTGGTGGGCAGGGAGCTGGACAGGAGGCAGCTGTGTGTACCTCTTGGGAAGGCTGAGTGGCCAAAGCAAGCCTGCAGATGGTCCCCATGGTGTCTCTGGGCCACAGGGGCAGCACACGTGACTCAGAGCAGACCTGGGCAAGGAGCGACATGCTGCTTGGTGTCAGCTCTGCTCCAGAAGAGATAGGGCGCAGCAGGGTGTCCCTGACCATGGCCTGCCCTCCTGCCTGCCTGCCACAGCCAGTCAGGTGGCCGTAACAAAGGTGCACCCAGAAAGGTCTCCTTCACCTGCCTCACCCCTCCCTTTGTTGACACAGATGGTTGATGACTGATTAGGGCTGGACTCTGGTCCTCACATACAAGGCAGAACTGGATGAGGATGTTGATGCTGAGGACAGCCATGGCTGCAGTGACTATGGCAGAGTGTGGTGGGTTGCCCTCAGTTGGATGCCAGGCACCCACCAAGCTGCTCTATCACTCCCCTCCTCAGCAGGATGGTGGGGGGATGGGGAGTGGCAGGAAATAAGATGGAAAATAAACCTCATGAGTCAGGATACAGGCAGTTTAATAAAGCAAATGTGAAGGCCGCACACAGAAGCAAAGCAAAACGAAAGTTTTATTCTCTGCTTCCCATCAGCAGGTGATGTCCAGGCATTTCCCTGGGAAGCAGGGCTTCAGTACACATAGGGGTTGCTTTGGAAGACAAATGTAAATAACGAATGCTCCCCCTTCCTCCTCCTCTCTCCTAGTTCTTATTGCAGAGTAGACATTGTGTGGTATGGACTATCCCTTTGGTCAGTTTGGGTCAGCTGTCCTGGTTATATGTCCCCTCCCAAGACCTTGCCCGCCCCCAGCCGACTGGTGAGGGAATGTTGGAATGTTGAAGAGACAGCCTCAGTGCTGTGCGAGCCCTGCTCAGCAGCGGCCAAAACACTGGTGTGTTGTCAACACCTTTCTAGCTACCAACCCAAAGCACAGCACTACGAGGGCTGCTACGGGGAATATTAACTTCACTTCAGCCAGACCCAATACACAGGGAAAAGCGACAAACATCAGAATCACAGCCCTGCACTGCAGGACAGCAGATTCCACATGGTTCAGCACCTGCTTGGCAGGATCCTGGAGAGCCAAGACCCACGGAGCCCTCTTGTATCTTCAGGGACAGCCTTTAGCTGTTGCCATCTGAGATGCCCTGGGGTAGATGGAGCACCAGTAAGTTGCTTGGAAATGTGACCCAGGACCTATGGGAAGCCTTCTGGAGCATCCACTGGTCACCAGGAAACGTATCTCCAGACACCCCAGTTGAGATTACTTCCTCCTCTCCATTGTCTAGAAAGGGAAGTCTAGACAACTTGATTTGACATAGGCATCTGCATGGAGGTGTCTGATGTTGGGGGAGACCAGACTCCTCCCTTCTGAGGCTATGTAGGGAGAAAACTAGAAGGCCCAAAGCCCAACTAGAACTTTTCCTGGCTTCTGATGTTAAGGACAATAAAAAAAGTTTCTATAAATACATTAGCAACAAAAGAATGACAAAGGAGACTCTCCATCCTTTGTTAGATGGGGGCAGACAACTAGTGACAAAGGATGAGGAAAAGGCTGAGATACTTAATGTCTTCTTTGCCTCAGTCTTTAGCAGTAGGACCAGTTGTTCCCCGAGTAGCCAGCCTGAATATCACAGAAGCCACCCCTGCAGCCCTTACAAAAACCTCACCACTTAAACCCAATACAAGGTTTCAGGGAAGAGCCTTGAGAACAATGGAAAGATGGTAAGAAGGGGCCTAATGATGAGAGACTCCCCTCTCTGGGAGAAGGTAAGAGATCAGAGGACAGGAACTTGGTACAAAAGGAGGCTTTCAGCATAGCAAGGAATATTAGACAGACTCTAGTTGATGTAAGGTAAACTCCAATAAGAGATAAGGTGTTGCGTATTTTTAACCAGTAAGTGAAATTACTGTTAAGGCAACTTGCAAATGTACAGATTCGTATGTCAGGGACTTATTTTTAACATGGCTTTGGTACTTTATGAAGTAACTTGTGCTAATTTAAGTAATTCATCTGGCCTATCCTATACAAGAGCTCACAGTGTCTTCTGTCTTCACTTTTTACAAACATAATGCCGATCATGCAAGCCACCCTGCAAGAAGACCTGCCAAGTGGTGTGATTTGTAAAGGCAGGTATTTTGATCTGAAGACTTTAAATTGTGCAGAATTACTTCACTTGCGAGTTTAATTTTAACTGTGCTGAGTTATTCTTAGCAGCCATCGCCAAAAGCCATGTGGTAGAGGTAGGACTGCACAACCTCCTGGTGTCTAAATTGGAGAGACATGGCTTTGGCCAGCAGAGCGCTCGGTGGATAAGGAACTGGTGGGACGGTAGCACTCAAAGAGTTGCAGTCAACGGCTCCATGTCCAAGTGGAGACTAGTGCCGAGTGTTGTTCCTCAGGGGTCGGTACTGGGAGTGATGCTGTATAGCATCTTTGTCTACGACATGGATGTTGGGATGGAGTGCACCCTCAGCAAGTTTGCCAACAACACCAAGCTGTGTGGAGTAGTCGACACGCTGGAGGGGAGGGATGCCATCCAGAGGGACGTGGACAAGCTGGAGAGGTGGGCCTGTGCCAACCTCATGAAGTTCAAGAAGGCCAAGTGCAAGGTCCTATATCAGGGTCGGGGCAATCCCAAGCGCAGATCCAGGCTGGGAGGAGAATGGATTGAGGACAGCCCTGAAGAGAAGGACTCAGGGGTGTTGGTGGAAGAGAAGGCTCCGGGGAGACCTTATAGTGGCCTTCCAGTATCTGAAGGGGGCCTACAGGAAAGCTGGAGAGGGACTTCCTATAAGGGCATGTAGGGATAGGATGAGGGGGAAGAGCTTCAAACTGGAAGAGGGGAGATTTAGAATAGATATTAGGAAAAAAATTTTCCCTTTGAGGGTGGTGAGGCACTGGCTCAGGTTGCCCAGAGAAGTTGTGGCTGCCCCATCCCTGGAGGTGTTTAAGGCCAGGTTGGACGGGGCTTGGAGCAACCTGGTCTAGTGGAAGATGTCCCTGCCCAGGGCAGGGGGTGGTTGGAACTAAGTGATCTTTCAGGTCCCTTCCAACCCAAACTATTCTATGAGTCTATGATTCTACCATTCTATTCACACCGCTCAAGCTGCACGGTCTATTTGATGCTGTGCACTTCCCACACTGCCTTTACAGGGGCAAACACTAACAGGAATTTTGCTACTCCAACTGGGTGGAGTTTTCAATGTGTTTTCTGTAAGCTCCAATTCCAGATTTACTTCCCTTCAGAGTTCCGTTGGTTTGGAGCATTCAGAGAGCCGGACCAAAAGATGCTTGGAGGGTCATTGTGGTCACCACCATCACCCATGAACCTTCTACTTTGACTGCAGGGCTTCTCCCTCAGTTTACAGACCACGGAACGAAGTTGGGATGAGGCTGTTCCTTCAGACAGCTTCCCAGAGAAAATGCTGTTTGAGTCCAGCCAAGGGTGTGTCGAGGACAATTCCTTGAGGCAGCCAACCAAATATTAAATGAACACGAGTTATTTGTTGATGGAATTCTGTGTGCAGGAGCAAGGACTGCTTTCAGTCCAACAGTGCAGTTCCTTCACTCTTGTCGTGGTTTGGGCCGGACTGGCCACTGCGACAAATGACAGATGTTCTCCCCATCCCTCTCTCCAAGGAGAGGAGGGAGAGAGAGGAAGAGACTTATGAATTTAGAAGGAACTCAACTACTTTGATGAAATATTAATAATAAAATAATAAAAAAGAAATAAAGAATTATAGATGAAACTGGATCAAGCTCCCAGGATGATGATCATGTCACCAGCAGGCATGGGGAAAGTCCCAGACTCGACTGAGGGACGGATGGGAACTGGATTCTGGGTCTGGATTCAGGAATGCACAGATTGGGATGAAAGGCAGACGAACAGCCAGAGTCCTCCTGGGACACTGGCCACTGAAGGAAGAGGGCTGACCCTTTGATCCCTCAGCTTTTATACTGAGCAGGAGGCAGATGGGATGGAATACCCTGATGGTCAGTTTTGGGTCACCTGCCCTGTCTGCTCCTCCCCGCAGGTGCGACCCCTCTATGCTATTCTGCTTCTGACCCTCCAATGGGGCAAAGAAAAAGTCAGCTGCCCTTGGGTGTTATAGCAATAAGTATAAGAAACAGACTCTCTGCATACCATTCCTCGGCATAAATTACAACTGATCAGGTTTTATCACTCTGAATAGTGTCACCACAATATGCTGTTAATTTCAGAGAGTTCAGTTTGTTCAAAGAGGTTTGGCTGCAAAAAAAAATTGCTGAAGAGAAAGGGGGTTCTGTTTCACCTCAAACCAGCAAAGGTAGGCTGTTCTTTTGGGAGGGTATTAGGATAATAAAAGAGAAGAACTCGTGATTTCAGGGAATTGAAAAGAGAAGTAAAAGATGCTGTTGGCCACCTTTGCTGCTGGCCCCTGTTTTGCCTAAGGAAACCCAAGGACCACCAGAGCCTTTCCTATGGAGCTGCTACCCATCCGCACAGCCCCTGCCCTCTGCCATTGACAGCGATGGAGTCACTGCGAAGGTGCGGTAGAAGACATCAAACAGTATGGGGTGCTGCAATGGATGGACGCATAGTTTTCAGTACTGACAGGCTGGAAGGCTCAGGGTGGGGTTCCCTCTTGTGGCTGCATCTTTGGCAACAGAGGAGCATTAGGAGGGCTTTGGAAGAAGCTGCACAGGTTAAGGGGAACTCACAGCCATTAGGAAAACCTCAGAAAATCATGGCTTTGTGTTTGAACAATTAGTGAAGACAGAGAGTCACCTGGGCCAGCATGGGGTGGGAGTGAGGTGGGGAAGCAGGGGTGGTGGTGGAGATCTGCAGAGAAACAGGCACAGGCAGAGGAAAGTGTAGGACAGTGCACTAACCCCAAGGGGTGTGGGTTACAGGAGCATCTGCAACATCCAGACCCACTCCTTCTTCTGGAGAAGAGGAAGCTGAGGGGAGACCTTATCACCCTCTACAACTGTCTGAAAGGAGGTTGTAAAGAGGTGGGGGCTGACCTCTTCTCCCTGGTGACAAGTGATAGGACGAGAGGAAATGGGTTCAAGTTATGTCAGGGGAGGTTCAGATTGGATATTAGGAAATATTTTTTCACTGAAAAGGTTATTAAACATTGGAATAGGTTGCCCAGAGTGGTGGTGGATTCGCCATCCCTGGAGGTGTTTGAAAAAAGGGTAGATGTGGTACCTGGGGACATGGTTTAGAAGTGGTTTTGTCAGGGTAGGTTAATGGTTGGACTTGATGATCTTAAACGTCCCTTCCAACCTCAGCAATTCTATGATTCTACGATTCTACGACAGCCTGGGGCGGGAGGGGGGGCTGGCCTCTTTGTTGGGGCTGGGACCCCCTAACAGAACTGAAATCCTTTTCCTTTCCACTATGGCTGCGGTCTCTTCCACTGGAGCCCCTGAGAACACTCCAGTTCATTACAGACACACTGGTTTGTTGCCTCTTTCCCCACCCTCCAGAGAGCCTGAGAGGTGTCCTACCACTGTCCTGCCCTTGGCATCGCACACCCCCTCATCTCACTGCTCCCGGGAAGAGCCCTGAGCATCCTGTGAGGGAAAAGATCCCCATTCCCAGGGTGTGGGGGTCAGTGCTTGGACATCCTGCTTGATGAGACACATCAAGGGCTTTCACAGTCGCCTGAACATTTGATTTCCAACCTGTAAGCAGTGCCTCTGACTTTCTGCTTCAGGGACAGCCAGGGATGTCCCTCAGTGGGGACTGCTGACACCCTCAGAACCTTGGAGGTTACCTTTTACTGCTCTAGAGACCAGTTCAATCCCCCCTCAGTACCTGCAGTTCAGGGACTGGGCACCAGAGGGCTCATTAACACGCAAAATGCCATAACAAGTAACATCTGGGCATAATTTCTTCAATTCTACTATTCTTATGTGGTTAATTAGAGAGATTTCAGAAGTGAAAAGGTCCCAATAGTAAATAACAAGAGGAAGGGATTTCTTTTTCTTCCGCTTTTATTCATTCATCTGCTTAAACATTAAGTGATATCAGCAATTTCCAAATGAAATTGCAGCTCTCAAAACAGAGTCTGACTGTGTCGGGCAGTCAAGGCCCTGTATGTCAGACACTCCATGGGCAGGCTTTGTCCCCACCTCCAACCCTGCGTTTCTCTCATCAGCCACCTGGGACTTATAGCACCTTTCTTCAACTCTGAGCTTTCTCCACCACAGTCTGGAGTTGCAGGTTTCAGCCCTTTGGCACCAGTTTCCACTTGTTTCACTTGGGGAATGAACTGCACCCAGACACAGAATTTTCTTCACTGCCAAAAAACAAGACCAAAGGCAGGTATGGTTCAATGGAAAATAAAATACACTCCTCTGCTGTACATTAAGTCCACCTTACCTCCTCTGAAGTCCACTCTCCACAGAGAACAGCCTTAGACCAAAGGAAAACACATTTTTGTGCCAAGCACAGACCCCAGGATCCCCCAAAGCACTCCCCGTCCCAGAGTCTGTTTGTTCATATGCGCTCACAGCGAGTCACACGCTGAGGTCACGAACTCCCTCCATTCACAGAGGGAAGCAAAGAGGCAAAGTGAACAGCATGCTTTCTTTTGAATAGCCAAATCTGCACTAACCCTGAGGGGTCTGGGTTCAAGGAGCATCTTCAAGTAGACTCTGCAACATCCAGACCTGCTCCTTGCCCGTCCTCCTCCAGCGCTGGACAGCTTGGGTGCAATTGTCCAGGCTGCCTGTGCTACTGGAGGGAGAGAAATCAGTTGTCTCCACTGAGATGCTTTGGCCTACCCTGCCTGTCCACCGGCTCCAGCTCCAGAAATACTCCCATCAGCCTGGGGTCACATTTCCCAGTCCCACACTGGGGCTTCAGCTATGCCTGGGAATCTGGGAGGCAGTGGCCACCTCTGTGTGGGCATCACTCCCTGAATGAAGATGTTATGCAGAAGTTGAAACATATGCAGAAAAGACCGCGGTGTAATAAGTGTGTCAGAAGTCTTCATTTTCAGAACTTTGATACTGTTCTGTAAATTCTCATATTTTTTTGCATAGGCCCAGGACAAGGAGCAGACAGCTGAGGACTGCCCCTCTATGTTAGGGGCAGTTTTGAATGTAAGGAACTCAACAGTATGAATGATAGTGTTGAATGTGTATGGATAAGAATCAAGGGGAAGGCCAACAAGGCAGACATTGTGATGGGAGTCTGTTATAGACCCCCTAATCAGGATGCAGAAAGTGATGAAATATTCTATAAGCAGCTGGCAGAGGTATCGCGATCGCTTGCCCTTGTTCTCGTGGGGGACTTCAACTTCCCAGATGTCTGCTGGAAATACTACACAGCAGAGAGGGAACAGTCCCGGAGGTTCCTGGAGTGTGTGGAAGACAACTTCCTAACACAGCTGGTGAAGGAACCAACTAGGGGAAGTGCC
>VUYV01000725.1:135823-179429 GCA_008711295.1 Anarhynchus alexandrinus | reverse complement strand
GTCTCTCCTGAAGAGCCTGTAGCCTTCCCATGTAACATGTAACATTGGTGACCATTGTGGTATATATAAGAATAATTTTAACCTAATTTATTTTTTCTGTTGCCCTGTAGCACAGAAAATGTAGTACTGCTATAGTTCGTAACAAACCATGGGTTTTGTAAGAAACCTGCAAGGACTCAGACATATAACTTGTCAGACTTTCTTTTTCTGGACATAGTCTGGCTTGCCTGAACTTATGTTTCAGTTTGTTTAGTCATAACAGCAATTGTCTAACTATAAGGTTACTATTGTCATTAGCTTAGCTTTCTATGATTGTGAAGTGTAGTCCCTTTGTTATACTACAGTAGTCTACAAAGTAGTTTTATAAAAATTTTAAAATAGTTCAGTAACTGATAGAAATAAAAAGTATTTTTATGGTGCAGACTTAATTATCTATTACCTTAGAATAAAAATGTAGTGCAAAGAGTTTCAGTCATGGATGACAACAGGGGCCTTGAAAGTTTGGGCACGCAGGTCTATAAGTAAACCTCCGATAACCAACTACTGAGCATTAACAGAATGCTACTTGGGGAGCTGGGTAAAAAAAAAAGGTTTTAGGCATTTTAAAGGGAAAAAAGAAGTACAGAATATACATGAAACATACCATCTACAGTAAAACTTCAAAATAATGGAATTTGCGGACCAATAAAGGAAGAATTATTAAGTGGACTACAGGAACAAATGCATAAAAAGTACTTCCAAGGGTGAGGAAAAACATCATCATATCCTCCTAGTGAAGAACTTGGGATGCTGACAAGTCACTGCAGCCTTCTTCCAGCCTCATCTCCTTAAAGAAAATTGTTGCCATTGACCTGAGGACCCAGAGGGGCTGTAAAAGAATGCGGATAACACCATTTGTATAGCAAAGACAACTGCATTACTAGTGAGGCTTTTCCTTTAATAATAAGATACTTTGGACTATCAGTATTAGTATCATTGTAGATGCACTAATATTAAGCGAATAGGCTAACAATGAATTCTTTGTTTGGCATATAAAGGTGTGTGTTTTCAACCCAAGAAAATTGCATAGCATAACTGGTCTTGTATCCTGCCCTTCAGTCTTGGTTGTAATTTGGATGCAATATTTCAAGTCCCACAGTGTGATCCAATAAAGAACATTTGGCATCTGTAAGTTAGAACTTTTGGTTCCCATAGGCTCAAAGACTCAAATTTTGTTATATAGACTTCCTAGTCAATGAAGAGGACAGCTAGAAAACTAAAAAAAATCATGCTAACTATTGAGACAGACCATAAAAACATGTCTTAAATCCCCTTTGTCCAGGATAAAGATGTCTGTATCAGGGTTGTCAGGAATAGCATGTGATTCAGAGTCTCTTCTATGTATAGGTCCATTCACCCTGTGATTTTAAGGGGAAAAAAGTGCGAAGAGAAAGAGAAAAAAATACTTCCTGTAATAACAACTAGCACACCTATTGAAAAGTAAGGATGCTGAGATTCAATACCTTCTTGCTAGGTTAGGAGGACCAAAGTCATATGCATCAGTCAAAAGCCATAAGATGCATTGTGGCTATGACTATTTTCCTCACCTTCTCATCCCTCTCAGGGTAAGTCTGTCATTGCAGAGGAATTAATTCAAGGTAGATAACTCAGAGTAGAGAAAGAAAAGAATTTGCATTAGTGTCCTAATTGTCAGGGCATTCAGCAGAGAAAATGAATCCTGTATTCTCATCCTTATTCCATGGGAATGTTTTGTGCCACAAAACCCTTTCCTCTCATCCTTTGAACCACCGTTAAAAAAAAAAAACAAAACCAGCAAGAACTGTACAAGGGTACTGTTTAACTAAGCGCTTAGTTGGCACCTTACAGAAAAATATGCCTGTCCAAGTGTGTGATTCATTGTATGCTTCATTTTCAATTTTAATCAAGTTTGCCTTTGTGTAAAGCCAGCTATCAAGAAAGCTTGTCTCTTGCTCCTGTCTGTTTGTATCCAAGCCCCATTAGTTTTAATAAAACTTATCCAAAGCATCCTAAAGTCAATGAGCCAAGGCTTCTTTTCACTTTGGACTGGACTCAAGTTGTCAAACCAGAAGCAGATCAGTCAAAGCTGACTGTTGCATTACAGAAGGTGTTTTGAATTAATTGACAAATCCTATTAACATTTTGAAAGTTAGATTCTGAACTGTGAAGTGGATCCAGAAGTGAACAAGATGTTCATGCAAGCTATGAAATAATGACATAGTATGCACTTAATATCATATTTTAGCTGATTTGTTTATTGCGAATTGGCTGTAGCTTCTTTTTTTCCCCCAGTATAAGGGTCTTAACAGATACATCAGATTACATAAAGCTGATTGTTATTAGCAACTCAAACCAAGTAATAGGACTAAATAGGACTTTTTTCCCAACTAGTCAGTGAAGCTCAGATCTCACTTCTAGAATCAAATAGAATCTATTTTTCTCTGTAGAGGTGCTAGTAGAAAATAGATCTGATTAATAGCTTTTCAAGAATAGTATTTTGAAGAGTGTGAGTAAGGTTTGGCCTAGATGGACATTCCACAGGCTGTCTGAGCGACCCATTCCGGAGCTTAACCAATCTCACCGTAAAACATTCTCTGCTCACGCTGAGTTGATATTTTCCTTGCTACGTGCTGTGCTCACTCTCTCTCAACCTTTCCTGTACAGCCCTGAGAAAAGTTTGGCTCTGCCTCCTCTGTATCCTCCCACAACAGAGTTGAAGACAAGTTGCATTGCCTCAACCTTCTGTTCTTCAGCCTGAACAATCCCAGCTCTCAGCCTCTCTTGGCACATTATGGGCTTCAGACGTCTAATCATCATAGTGGTTTTCCAGAGGGCTTTCTCCAACAGCTTTTCTTTTACTGGAGAGCTCAGCACTGGACCCGGCACTCCAGATGTGTCCCGCCAATCCTGAGCAGACGGAAAGGGTGACCTACCTTAATATGCTGGCAATGCTCTTCCCAATGCAGCACAGGATGCTGTTGGCCTTGATCAATGGAGGAACATACTGCTGGCTCACATTCAAGTTTTTGACCTCTGGGGCCTTCTCTGCAAGCCCAGACTGTGCTGTTACATGGAGTTATTCTGTACTCATTGAAAGACAATGTTTTTGCCTTTGCTGAACTTCATGAAATTCCTGTGAGATCACCAGCAATACAGATTCCACTGAAATGCATTAACACCATTGTCTGTCCACATAGTCAGTAAACGGATGCCATACAATGGGAAGAGAAAATCAAATCAGAGATTATTATGAGTAAGAGCCCCCATCTACAAAAATCATAGCAGATGAGCATCAAGTCAAAACATCAAAGCACTATGGAGTACTGCATTTTAAGAACCATTGCACTTACAAGTATGAAAATTTGCCTGAATTTCTAAAGGCCTTGTTCAAAAACTCCATTACAATAGAAGGCACTACAATCCAACAAGTTGTTTAACACATATGCTAAATATTAAATTTATATAATCTTATTAACTTTGGTGAGGCTAACATATGCTTGAAATTAGACAAGTATTAAGTGTCTTGAAGAATAAGGAATTTGAATAAAGAGAGGAGGCCAAAAAACATTATATATGGAAGCTTAATTCCAAAAACTTTTGGAGGTTGAGGTCTTAATCATTGACACCTCCATTTTTTCCTATGTTTATAATCCTAATTTTAGTACGGTACACTGCTGAGTTATTAGACATCGGTTTTGATAATAAATGTATGTAAGAAATCAGTGTCTCTATGTTTAAAACATCTTCAAATAAATAATTTCTCCCAAAGTACATTTCAAACAAAGGAGATATGCATGCATCACTTAAATTTTCACATTGTAAACTTACATGAAAATAGAACAGAGGAAAATATGAGGTTTAGTACATCTAGTATTTTGTGCCTGATAAAATTTAAATCTTTTCTGATGACTAGATATGACTAGTATAATATATCTCAGCTGGACTTCTGATACAGTAAGGATCAGAAATTACAGTTCCCTAGAGAAGAAACGATTAGTATAATTAGGAGAAACCAAGAGATGACAACAATTTACAAATACCTGCTCTCTTAGTAAAGAGAGTGTTCTTTCCCTATGAAGCAGCTCTTATACTTAATATTTTCATTGACTGACTTTGCACATAATATACAATTGTGTAATGACTTTTGAGAATGGCAGAAAACTAGGGAGTAATATTGCCCTCAAGAAACTGTATCACACTGGAGCAAGGAAATGAGACTGAATAGTATAATATGTGGCTTCAAGCACTGTGGGTCAAATAAACTGGGGATTCACACCTTGAGTTACACACACACAAAGAAAAAGAAGAAAAAAGGTTCTGAGCATGTTATCAGTTACTAGTGCCATGACTACATCATAACCAGGAAAAAATGCAAACGAATTTAGGATGCTACTAAACCCAAGAAAAGCAGAAGTATTATGCCATTTTACAAGGCTGTGATAACATCAAAATGTTGCAGAAAACTAAAAAAAAAAATAATATTCAAAGTAAAGCAGGCAATCAGGTAAACTACTAAACAGGTCGGAAGACTGTTCATTAAGAGAGCAGTCTAAAAAAACCTGGATTGTTCAGCCAAGGAAAGAAAAAGAATCAGAGGAATAAAATGACTGTCCCTAAATCATTAAGGAGACAAATACTGAAGAAGAAGAAAAGCTACTTAAGCTGACGGACAAATGATGTCAAAAGAGAAATGGTTATAATATAAGCATGAAATAATTCAGTTTGGAAACTAGAACTTATTAGGATAAGAACTTTTATTAGGACAAGAATGATCTGGGAACAACCTCCTACAAGGGCACTGTTTCTATCCAATAGATTTGCCACAGCCAGGCTCCAGTATACATGACCTCAAAGGCAACTTTAAATTTTATGTTCCTATGAAAAATATCACAGTTTCTTTGATGTATTGCTACTGTATCTATTGTTTTCCAGCTTTGCTGTTCATTTTCAGAACATCCCACTGTGATGCTGAGAAGTCAATTGTTATGATTTTCTTCTGTTTCTTTGAAAGTATTCCCTACGGTAATATGATTTTGCTACATATTATTGTACCAGTAATATTTTCCATTTTTAATATTGTTTAAANTTTTTTTTTTTTTTTTTTCTAATGGCTGATTTCCTATGGAGATTTGGTAAACAAAATGTTTACAAAGTTATTTTTAGGTGAAAAAAGAAAACTGAGAAGACACTAATGAACTTAACAGTGTACTGACAAGATTATGGAGAAAAAAATCAGATGTAAAAAGGTACTGCACAAAAAGTACGTAAAATAATTAAAAATGTCTTTCTCAAGATAACTAAGGTACTATATTTGTTGTAGTCATATATAAATGCAATTTTCTTTATTTTAACTTGATAATATTGAGAGTTGGACTGATTTCTACTTCATGTAGAGGTTTTTTTCTGAAGTTTGGACTCCTTCACCAACCATCTCAAGTGTGCAATGAAAGACTTGATAGCAGATTGAACAATTTATTAGACTGATCCAGGATGTCTTTTTATATACAATCACATCTGGCCTCGTAACCATGTTACATACAAGTCTTTTTGCCTTAGTAAATGTTTTTTCCAGATAAGTAAGGTTTCATTTTTTTATATAAAGCTTCATTTCTAACACTTACTTGGACTAAAAACTGAAGCTGTCATCTGGTCCACAGTGATGCAACAGTGAGTTCAGAGCAGCAGAATATTTTTATTCATAAAAATAAGCTTGCTTAATTTAATAGCCTTGCCTAACTGCATTTATATTTCTGTTCTTACTGAATTGGAAATATAAACACAGCTAGGAAAAAAAAAAAATCTCTAAAGAAAAATGGACTGTTACCTGGACTGTTATAATGATTATAAGATACTGATACTTCACTGTTAGTGTAAAACAGGTTTTAACTGTTTCTAGTGCTATTGCATGCCACCCTCGGCAATAATTAGTTACAACAGTCAAAGAATCACTTGTTTGTCAGAGCCCAGTGAAAACAATAGCAAGACAATGTTTCAGAAAGGTTTGGGATTATGTCCTGATGCATTTGTTGTTTTTCATACCACCACTGAATATCTTACTAGACTTGAAACCCAAATGACAACAGCAGTTTTGGCATTAATGCTATTTTGGTGTAACTGGTCCTGTCTTACCATGCATCAAATTAAAATTTTATTGAATCTATTCCTTTTTTCATTGCTGATTAAAGAAATTATTCTGGAAATATTGTCTTTTAAAAAGGTGGTCCTGTAAGGACTTGTCTACAGCTGTCAAACTTATTACCATAACAGATCATTAATAATTATTTTAAAATAGTATTTCATCCTCAGAATATAATTATATTGAAATAGATTCCACATGCAGATCTGGAACACTTCCAAATCTAGGCAGGTTCTAGTTTAATTTGATTGATTTTCTTTATCTGTGATACAGGACTCCATCATAAAAGAACATTTGAATAAGTTTGAAATCGTCTGAGGACAACTCCCGGGATAGGGCTTATTTTCGTAGCCCTAGTCTAAAAATGCTTTTAGCTGCACTGACAAAATTCAGAAATAGATTGTGATGGGCTGAGCTTGCCTGGCTGCCAGACCCCTGCCCAGCTGCTCTCTCACTCCATCTCTGCAGCAGGACAGGGGGAGAAAACGGGATGAAAAACCTCATGGGATGAGATAAAGACAGGAACATCACTTACCAGTTATCATCACTGGCAGAACACGCTTGGCTTGGGGAACATAAATTTAATTTATTACCAGTTAAAATAGAGTAAGATATTGAGAAATGAAGACAAAAATACAACCACCTTTCCCCCACCCCGTCTTCT
This sequence comes from Anarhynchus alexandrinus, assembly GCA_008711295.1. Taxonomy (NCBI): domain Eukaryota; kingdom Metazoa; phylum Chordata; class Aves; order Charadriiformes; family Charadriidae; genus Anarhynchus; species Anarhynchus alexandrinus. Next base: position 172,611 of record VUYV01000725.1, on the reverse strand, counting down.
TCCCAGCCTCAATTTCACTCCTTCACTCCAGACTCCACTACCTCTTCCCCACCCTGAGCAGCTCAACAAGATGGGTAATGGGGGTCGTGGTCAGTCTTTGCTGCTCCCTCCTCCTCGCACTTTTTCCTGCTCCTGCATGGGTCCTCTCCACAGGCTGTAGTCCTGTAGCCCTGCTCCTGTGTGGGCTCTCCACGGGCCACAGTTCCTTCAGGAAATACCCACCTGCTTCTGCACGGGGTCCTCCATGGGCTGCAGGGGAATTTCTGCTCTGGTGCCTGGAGAACCTCCTTCCCCTCTTTCTCTGACCTTGGTGCTCACAGGATTGTTTCTCACTCTTCCCACCACCCGCTTTACTCCTCACTCTACCTGTGCAGTGTTTTACCTTTCCTTAAATACATTTTCCCCAAGGGTCCACCACCGTGGCTGCGGGGCCCTGCGGTGGGTTGGTTGGAGCCGGCTGGAACCAGCTGTGTCTGGCACAGGGCAGCCCCAACCTCTCCTCACAGAGGCTGCCATAAAGCCCCCCCGCTAGCCCCTGGGCACCTACATCCAGCACAGACAGCTACAAGTGTTTTGTCTGGGTTTGTTTTAGTCTACACTGAAAAATAGTAATGCCGATTTTCTAAATGGGATTACAGACTGAGTGAACCCCACTGGCTGCCTTGCTACATGAACAGAAAAATAACAAGTGTGAAATAGAGATTTGAAAAAAGAAAAAGAAAAAATAATGTGAATATTTAACCAGAGATGTTTGATTCATATAAGTTGCTATAATCCATCTGAGTACAGCTCGAGTGTCTCAGTATGCCTTGGCTTTGTAGCTCATTTTCAATCAGAAAGACATGGCCTTGCTGGATGATTTTCTTTGCATGTAACACCAGCTTTGACCTTTGTAAGTAAAGAATTTCAATAGTAGGAAATGCTTAAAGGTGTTTTTGTGATTTGTACAAATGTTTCCCAGGGAATAAGCAGAGATTATCAAACTCATTTCTCTTTTGACCCAAAGCAGATCTCTTAACCTAGTTCTTTGGAGTCCAAAGACTTGTGCACTAATCCACTAATCCTCCTAGTCTCCCAAATTATTGAAAGTCTATTATCTACAATCTCAGGCTGAAGATCTATTGGAAAGACTGTGACCTCAGGGAAGCCCAGATAGTGAAATATATTGCCCTACATCATTTAATATCTCACCACTTCAACTTTTTACTGATTTGCTTTCCTTTGAGAAACAGAATTGTCTTGTCATTTCAGATTATTTTTTTTCACAGATACTCTGTGTATTTAAAACATTTTGAGTTTGGGGTTTGGTTTTTTTTTTAATGAACAACCCTGCGATGTCATATTGGAGGAATAGCTTCTGCATTATAGCAACTTTTCACTTGCTCCTACTTCCTGCTACTGCAGAGGATCATGGGAAAGTTACAAAGATTTTGAAACTACAGGGTCCCAAAAGATTTTTATTTAATTAAAACCTGCTTGTTTTAACTGTCTTTTTTGCTTATTACCTTCACATTTTAAAACTCCTCATAATACAAAATTCTTCAACAATATTGCTTAAGAACATGGATATAGGTGCTAAGTCTTAGGACATTACATAAAGCTATGAATTCTTCAACAAATGAGATCTGAATATTCTAATTTATCAATTTATAAAATCAGGTTTATATAAAATATACACAGAGATTATAGTGAAGATATATTGTCTTCGGAAAGTAGTTGAAAGATTAAAATGGTGATAAAGATGTTATTCAATTAAAAATCTTGAGAAGAAAGTGAAAGTTGGGGAACCTAGCCTTCCCATTTACCAGTTTGAATGCCTCCAACTTTCAGTTCTTTCAGTTTCTTTTTCTTTTGCCATTTTAAATGGCTAAATATCTCTGGCCTGCTCAGTTCACTACTAGAAAATGTCTAAGAACAAAGGCACATGATCTACTATTTCTTTGCCCTTTTCTAAGAAACATATCACACATCTTTATATATGAATGTGGACATTTAATATCAACACTAGCTTGAAGCATTCTTCACAACTGTCTGTTTATAGCAGTAGCTAATGGGAGTTGTGGTGACATAGTGAAATATATCAAAAACTTCATTATATTTCTAAGATTCCATATATTGTACTTATGTGCAGTTTCACTTCATATACAGAATGTGGATACTTAAGAATAACAGGCAGAAAACGTATTGATAGAAAAAGCACTATGAACAATAGCTTATGATAAGAATTGGAATTATATTGTGATTGAATATACAGGTGTCCTGTCTTGTGTACAACTTAATAGGTGTATTTACTGACAGAATTTTGCCCACCCAGGTTATTTTGATGAATTATTCGCCATATAGGGGAAAAAAAAAAGTCTTCACTTTTGAATGCAGTAACATGTATTGAAGCTGTGTATTGAATTCGTGCCACATTCACACCTAAACAAAAAAAAAAATGTGTTGACAATTACAATGTCGAAATCTATTTTTCATTATCACTTCAAAGAAGAAACAACTGCAGTTATTCAAGGCTAGATTCACAAAGAAACATAAGGGACTCTGCCTGTGACACCACTGGACAGACTGACCTGAGGTCCCTCTGCCCATATTAATTCTGATAGTGAAATACTGAAAAAAGAATGACACGTATTTGAGCTACCTGTATTTGAGTCAAGATAACCATATTTATTCAGTAGTCCTAGGAGGGCTTGTCAGTTCTTGTTTTCTACTTCTGGCAGTGAACCATTCAAACACAATTATTTCACTGTGAAAGTGAATTGGACCTTAACGTGTATATCTCACTGGTGTCAGGTCTCTTGTTCCTTTTTTCAATGCATAGCACAACAACATCCAGACATCTGCCCAATTGCCCATCAGTGTCCCACTAGATCCTTGCTACCATGCTAATCTTGATTTTTTAATGAATTTTGAGAGTGAAGACGTAGCCTGTGTTGTTTCTATATTATACCTAACATGATATCACCTAGGTAGTTTTGCCTTCTTGCATAATAGTCAACAACAAATTTCAATGTCGTGGGAAGCCTGGGAAGAAGAGGGGGCTGGGAGGGAAGTGTTTTTGGTTTTGTCTTAATTTCTCCCCATCTTACTCTATTTTATTAATAGTGTAATTTAAATTAATGCTCCCCAAGTCAAGTTTTGGTTTGGGTTTTTTTTTCCCATGATGGTAATTAGTAAGTGATCTTCGTGTTTTTAAATTGGCCCACAAGTTTTTTCATCCTGCTTTCTCCTCCTGTCCTGTTGAGGAAGATGAGTGAGAGATCAGTACTGTGGGTGTCTGAAGGCCTGGCAGACAGCCAAAGTCAACCCAACACACTATCAGCTATTTATTTTTTTTTTTTTAGGATGTCAAAATTTAAGGAATTTGACTATTTTGGACACAGATACAGGATGGTAGCTTTATTTAACATCGTACTAAAATCACAGGGTAGACCTTTACATATACCTCATATTACAGGAAAATGTATTGCATATGTGATATGCATACCTGTAGCCCAAAGCTGTGGGACCAAATAGGTTAGAAACTATTTGCCACACTCAGAAATCTCTGTTATTTATTGCTAAACTACAAAAAAACCCTGCGCCTCATGTAAAGGCTATCAGGCTTTTAGCTCCAAAGCTTTATTCCATGTACATTACTTCTGAAGCCTGGTCCCAGTGTAATGAACATGTGCTAGCTGTAACACACCTGCATGGTACACCCCCGAAACAGAAGTCTCACAGGATTACCTCCTGGAGCCATTTGCTCAGTCTCCAGCCATACATCCCAAGCTCTCATTTAAGAGACAATTCCCTGCACAACAGCTCTTCTGAGATGTGACTTATTTCTGAGGACAGTTTTTTTTTTTTTTCTGTAATTTCCTTGCCCATCCCCATATTTAACAGTACTTGATTCACATTTCCCTAATCAAATTGTATAACCTCATCCCTGATTTAACATGATTTAACATGATTTAACATGATGGGTGATTAAACAAAACATATGGTTAGCCATAACTGTTATAGTGATTTAACTAGCTGTGATTTTCCTTTGTTTGCATTTCAGTGTTCCAGTACCCTCATCTCATTCACTTATTTCTGCCACATGAGAATCCTCACTGGGAAGTTCTCAAAACTTCCCTTGGGTTACCAGGTGCCATTCTACAGAATAAAAAAATAGTGGAGGGATTTTTCAGCCTTCTTTTTGACATTTTCCTGTATCCATTTTTTATTTCCCAGCAAGGAAATTAGCCTCTACCTTTAGTTTTAAGAAACCATTTATCTTCATGTGAGACCTTCTGTCTTCTTGACCTCCTTGACTACAAAGATAATCACCAAAGCAGGGATGTTCCTACTCCTTCTTTGCCCTCTGCCTCCTGAGGCATGAGTAGCCAGGATAAGATCTCTGGCCCCTTGTGGGAAGCTGTTGCCGTAGCCCAGAGTGCTGGCAGGAATTGCTTAATTATCTGGAAACCCTCTGCTATCCAGGTAAAATGATGAGGCTGAGAATTCAGACAACTCCAAAAGGATATGATAAAACTCCCCTATCGCTTGAACATCATCCACACAATACTGTCAGTTTTGTTTGAAGAGTGGAGGAATTCAGGTACCAGGGGACACCTAAGGCCAAATTCTAATTTAGCAGAAGATACAGGAGGTACACCTTTCCTGTGCCATTCCTTTCTCGGCTTTGCCCCTCAGCACTGCTTGCATGTATGATTCTATGATGAGCTCTAAACCCTCTGAGAGGGCTGAGGTGTAATATCAAGGCATTTTTGACACCAATTTGTGTTACTGGACTCAGCATACATCTGTTCATATACAGACATGTGATTATCTTCAAAATTTTACCCCAATAAGTCCTAAAGACAAGAATAAGGATAAGTACTCTGCTCTTCCTGAGGGAAGGGAATCATTTCCGCTTTGCTTTATTTTTGTAGCAGGTTTATAGGTAGCTAACTGTTTTACCTGTCTGCGTATATAAGAGGTTAGACCACTCATTCAGTAAGTTCTTCCTCAAGTTCATAACTTCTGGCTAATCTACAACACATTTTTCAGAAAGAACTAACACATTTTATTGCTTGAAATGTCAACTTGGAATTTGTGCCATACTGCTTTACGTCAGAAGAAGACTACAACATTCTAGTCAACAAATGGTTGTAAGTTGTTGGGTTTTTTTAATATTTGTGGATTTTTTTCTGTGTTGGAATACTTTCCAATACCCGCTTCTGCAAATTTCAGCTGGTCATCTTCACCAGTATTTTTAGCATATTAAAAACTATATTTGCACCAGACAGTAAAATCTTCACTATTATTCCTGTTTAGGAATTAAATAAAGTCCATTCCAGCTTCTGAAGATCAACCATCAATCAAGATTTAAATAGTGTGATATCATACTGAGAAGTACAAATTTATTGTATTGATATGGAGCTTTAGTATACTCTAGAGTTACCTCAGACTCACAAAGCAATTAGCCAATAATGTTAAGAAGTTATGGCTAATTTAACTAATGTTTAATGAAGCCTACTAAAGCTGTCAGGATTGACGAGCCAAGTGAGATTTTGTGCAAGAACACACATTAAAGTTAGGGTCCTCATCTCATTTTGGCATATTAATCATTATCCTAAATGGCAGTGTTTCTTTCTAATGATATGAGAAAGATGTGTTTTCTTCTTTTTAAAATTTCTTAAAGGTTTACACATGTGTAGTAGTGCATGGGTTTTGTGTCTAAGAAAATAGTCTCTGGTTGGCATCCATCCTTACAAAATAGGTAAAGTAGATATACATTCGAATGTCACAATTATTAGGGTAAGCAACACCTATGTGCATTGTGGTCTTTGTATTCTTAAATTTCAGTAACTTCTGTCTCTGCTGTTGTGTTTCATTATTACATTTCATCAATTTCTTGAATGAATCATTGGGATTCAATGAAAATATGAGATATTACAATAAAACTAATCAAAATGTATTGTAGAGGGGAAATTTGCATCACAAAATATAAAAAGTTAAGAAAAATTATGACATATCTTATACACAGAAGCTTGAAAGTTGTAGTCTAAAGGACAAACACCTTTCTGAATTGGCTTTATCTTTTATTCATGAAACGTTGTGTGCTTTTACAAGCCGTTATGCTTTTCCACACGGCTCATGTGACAGAAGTGATTCCCTTCCTTCAAAAAGCTCAGCACCCCACTGTGTGTAGTTCGCTTGCTTCCAAGCTTACAAATTCAGGAAGTGCATCAGACACTAGAATAAGAGGTAAAAAAACTTTCATAAAAAAATACATATTGCACACTGCATATATACATGCACACTCAGACACAAAGGAGATCTTCCCTAAAAGAAAGACTTCCATTTAATAGGTACATTTGATGAAATTATGAACCATTTAGTTTGGAAATCTGATTAAAATATGAAACGTTACTTCTATGAAGGAAAACAAAAAGACACATAAACCAACATTTCATTTAACTTAGCTAGTAATATCAGTGTTTTGCTGTTGGGACTCAGGATTACGGTGCTATGGACAATTCATTTTATTTAGGTAAAAACATACCTAAATGATTCTGTGATTAACTGTGTACCTAAATGTGATGAAAAAGGTTTATCAAAATCAGAAAAATATCATAGAAATACACAGGAGTTTAACTGAAAAAAAAATATTAAAAAATTATTCTTGTAGTTTCCTTTTGTATACATATGCGTATATGCATGCGTATACATATACACATACATATCGGTTGTGAAATCTACTGATGTTTATCAAAGGAAAAGGGATTTTCTTTCTTCACTGTATCAAATCAGATCTAATAGCAGGACACTGTTTTATGAAACAGTCTTCAAAACTTATATGGTGTATGCAGTTATGGTTTGTGGGATTTTTTTTCTTTTTAAATTATTTACAGATAGGGTGCAAACTTAATATGACTTGTGGGAAACGTCTTGGTCCTATTATACAGAAGAAAATGACCTCCCTCCTTTTCTTCGGAAGAGTTAAAAAACTCATGCAATTAGCTAATGGCACTGAAAGAATACAGAAAATAGACAGCACTAGTTGTTAAGCTCTAAATGAAACAAAAATGCCACAAATGAAAGCCTCATATAAAGTGTTGTACTCATTTATCACATAAAAAAGTAAACAACACCATTTTTGTACAACAGGAATATTATGCATAGGAAGACAGAGATGAATATTCTAAGCCAGTCATTGCTGTAACAAAGGACACGGTAATAAAATGACAAACCTCAAAATAAATTTTACCAGTCATAGCAAGGACACAGCAGCATTGTAAGTACTTATTTTCTTCCCAAAGAGAAATTTCAGGACTACATGCTATAAAACTACCATACGCAAATTAGAAGGAGAAATTATATTAAGTAAATTTATTATTAGAGATATTATTTTGCATAAGTTACTGGAAAAAGGACACAATTTAAAAACATCCTTATTTCTTGTTCACAAGGTATTTATAAATTATATAATATGATCAGTGTATTTCAGTGTTTATTATATTTTAAAAGTTTGCGGAGGTTTTCTGTTTACTTACGGCTTCCTGTAATTCAGGAAGTTGATTCATCCTCTTTTGAGAAACTTTAGGAACTTTTTGTTTGTATTTTGTAACAACCAGTAATTCTTATATGAGCACTTTTCCATTTAAGTAGAAATTTACACAGGTCAAAGATTTTATACATAGAGAGGGAGAGAGAGATTTGTACTTAAAGAGGAATTCAGAACTGAAGTGTTGGGTTTAAATGGCAAACTCAGATATCTTATCTCAGAACCATGGACAAAAGGAAATTCTAAATCAGTTTAGGGTGATATTTTTATAATATTAGTTCTGGTCATCACACTTTAATAAATAGTTAGATTCAGACAGGAAATATTTGGATACCAGAAGATAATTGGAAACAATCTTCTCCTGCTAATTAATTAAAATAAGTGCTGTCTGTTTTTTTATATTTCCCTTATCCACCTCTGTCTTTCTTCTCACACATAAATAAATCCAGGTTTTGTTTTATAATGCTGTCATTATAGAAAAACAAATTGATTTTATAACTCCCTGAATAATTAATCATCAAGGCGACAAGATCTGTAGAATTTGGACTATTGCAGATATGGGAAAATCACATTTGAATATATTATTAGCATTTCTTCCAGATGGCATTTGAAGGCAACAGATTCTGAATTTATTATCAAATCAAACTTCCCTGTTTGAAAATTGAGTACCGGAAGATTTTAAAAGTTGTTAAGTTTCTCAGAAGAAGAAATATATGACATCCACAAGACTCTCAAGATAATATATGTTTAATGAATATGGTTTCCCCAAAGTGAAACACCTTATCAGCTCCAAATTGAGGAAGGTACTGAAATATTCAGCTCTTCAGCCCTAGAAAACATGAGTTGATGCAGAAAACCTGTTGACTTATATTTGAAAGCAGAAGTTATGAAAAGATAAGCAAATGGGACTTACTTTGAAGAGGAACGGAAAGACTCCGCAGACATACAAGTTCAATGTTTGTCCTTAAAACTTTCACTTGTCTGCTATAACTTTATGGGTCTCTGATCATTATTGATATCTTCTCAATACTTTTTATATTCATTTTAGGCAAGCATGCGATAAACTGTTGGAAGCTTTATTTGAGCAAATTTAGAAAAGTTTTTCTGTCACATCTGTACATGAACTCAATATCACAATATCCAAACCTACCAATCTACAGTTCAACTTTCTGTAAAATTTTATGTGAAAGATGATCTGCAATAATATCCCAATCTATATGATAAGCTGTCTGCTATCATACACATAAAAGCTATCAAAAATTGATTATTTACACAGAGAGTTATTACACATATCCATCCATCCATCCATCGCAAGCCAAACTTACTCAACTTGGTTGGAACTAGATGATCTTTAAGGTGCCTTCTAACCGAAGCCATTCTATGTAATAGCATTTTAAAAATCCAGATATTTTTGCACACCCAAAAGAGAGAGATTCCAGGTGTGAAACAGGTACTGTTGTAGTAAAACAGTTATTTTCTTCAGTGAGGACCATAGTACACAATTCGACCTTCTCCTGCAGCCGTGGGTTCCTAACACAGACAGACATTTACAGTGATGACTGGTGACTTAAAATAAGGATCAAAGGTATCCAGTGTATTCTTTTCCTTTCTTTAGATAAGAAATGATCAAATACAGACAAGTCAAACTCCTTTGTTTACTGTATTCAGTAATTTACATTTGCTTTTTCTGCAATGGAAACCAAATTAATACATTGCATATCTTTCCTTCTGATAATTATTGCATATGTTCAGAATGTTATCCTTGAATAACTTCCATATTGAAAATACCAATTGCCATCTGACAGCTTGTTTAACTAAACACAATTGGAGTTCGGCTGGAAAGCTCATTTGTAAATGGTACTGTAATGAGAGATTTGCAGAGCAGCTTTTGGGTTATTCTGCTTTATGTTTAATTTTGAAATGACTGATTGAAGATGAGGATTTGCATAGCCCTTAATCACAACTAATGTGCTGAATAAAGACTTTTATTTCTCTTTTCCTATTTTACAACTGACATGGAAGTATTTTTTTTTTATGTTCATTTGGAGTAAATCTGCATAAGTAACTAGTTCAGGAATACAAGATTCATATTTTTACTTATCTGATTGTTTTTCCAGTAGGGAAATAGAACATTTGCTTGCATGAGAGCAGAAAGGAGTTAATTTTTTAAATATCATTTTTTAAATTCAAATTCAAAACAGTTAAATTAATTGAAAGATACTGCTTGGTTGCTCTGTTGTAGAAAAAATCCCCCACCCTATGACCACCTCTTTCTGTGTAGGAAACTCACTCAGTGCCCCAGCTTTTATGTCTTACACTAAGCTGAGTTCCCTTTCACAAAATGTTCTTCCAAGGTCAATGGATTTTTACAAGACAATATTACAATCTGTTCCCTTTATGACTCAGTCGTGATAAACTGTTCCAGGAAAGTGTAAAGAGAAAAGACAGTACAAGAAGTCTTTGTGATCTCTGCTTCCCACTACACTGTTCAAATACACTAGAATAAGAACATAGAGTTAACTTAAGAAGTAACAGGATTACTGCACTTGGGCTACATCTGCGCTCCACATATGTACAGGACCAAAAATTTATTAAACTATTTCGCACTGGACATTAATTTTGAAAGTCCAGTTACTTTAGTGATGCAGTTATCTTTTGGCTATGGCAATTTAATACATGATTTGTTTGGGTTTTTTTTCTTTTTTTTCTTTCCTACTATCGGTCAGGCCTTCACATTCAGCAGATCTTCTTTACTGCTATGTCTGCAAATGAGTGAGAAACTTGGTTTATCTACAACACTTAAAAAATGAGCTACAATATGAAGCAAAAGGTTTTGTTAATCCTGTTTGCAGTCAGCTATGACTTAAGAAATATAGATCTATTTATTACAAAATATGTGTTTGTAATATTTATAAATATTATTTCCTACTTATGTATTTATTTATAACGCTTCCATGGCATGTTAGCTGATGATTAAAAAAAATGGAAGTTTATACTTTGATCATGTTGGACTAACAAATGTAGAAAGAAGCCTGAAGAATGCCTGAAGCAAACGCAGATTTTCTGCATGTGTCTCACTAAGAAAATAAATGTTTTAAATTAATTGTGGGTAGTTTACTTCCAAATGCAGCAGGTAAGATCAGATTTTAACATAAATATTATTTGACCTTCTTTTGAATTTTCATCTTTTACTTATGCTATGAGCCAACATAGCCAATGGGACTTTGGGAAGACCTTGAACAAAATTCAGGTGTACCAATGCAATCAATGACACTGCTTTTAATGACTCAAATTTCCCTTGCATGAGCAGACTGGTACAAGGACTTTAACTACTTTTTCTTTGTGTATCGATTGTCACTTACAGGCTGCTGAATCACTGAGAGCAGCATGGGAGGCCTCCTTGGGTCATAGGATGCTTATTCAACTGGAATAGAGCCCCACTGTGAGACCAGCCAGCTGGCACTACTAACCATGGTAGTGCCTGACACTGCAGCAAATGCTGCTGTGCATTGCTTCAGAGCCCCTGAAATTATTTCCACCATAGATCATATGGAAGACAAGGCACTAAGAACCACATTTCTGGAAATTGGGGAAGGCTAGTTTATATGAAGTAATAAAGTATTTTACAGATGGTCCTGGATCATATTAAAGTTGTATTTAGATCTAGTTTATAAAAAACAAATAGCTAATATGTGATTTACTCTCAGATCAGTAGCAGGAGAGTGTCACAGAACGCAAAACATCGCTTTGATCGTTGCCTGTAAGTATCCCACATAAATTTTTCTAGAGGGTCTGTAGCCATTTGTGCCCCATGATACTGCCACATTTCTTACTAATAATCCATTACATTATTATAAGCTACATATACTAGAAATACAGTAGAAGGTATAACTGAATTTTAGAAAGAAGAAAATCAATAAGCACTTTAGCCATTTTAAAACATTTTAAAAATAAAACTGTAAAGACATTGCAAGTTTAACTTTAAATCTATTGACCAAAAATTCACTTATTTTGGATGCCTGTAAATGTCTTATTCTAGTTTAGTTTAAATAGGAAAATATGCTATTATGTACAGTTGACCAAATATCCAATAATCTAATTCTTTTTTGAAAAGCATTATTGAAAAGCAAAATAAAAAGATTTCCATATTAATATACTGCTTTCTTCTAGTCAGGTAATGGATTAAGTGCATAAAATTGATTTCAACTCAACTCTAGTGAATGAACCCATGAAAGTAATACATTTATATATATCCCAAATATAACACCAGCAGTTAGGAAACATTTAGTAAATATAGATTCTTTTATTGCATAGGTGTGTAAAATGTGACCTAAATTCCTTAAACAATTTCCATGAACATTGAGGTTTCAAAGAAGGGTTAAAATTTTAATGTAACTCTTTCATTCGAAATTCTGCTACATGGGATCTTAAATAATAACTAAAGTCCCAAGCTAAAGGTTCAGGTTAAAAAGTTGTATTTAACATCATAAACTACAGAGGAGAGAGCTAAGTACACAGTAGAACTGGAAAGGATTTTATCTTATTTTGGCTTCTGATCTGGAACAAGTAACCTGTGAGATCAGCTTCTCCCCTCAGGGAAAGTGAAGATTCACATTATGGTTCTTTATGTGGTCCTCATCACCATATTATTCAGGTACTTCATCTGAAAAAAGGTCAAAGCTTTCCTTTGCCTAGACAAGTAAAAGTTTTTAGTGTATTTCTCAAGCACAGAAATAATGTCACAATCTCAGAGGCCAAATGTGGCATTTTTCCACCCACAAGAAAAATGTCTTGAAAAGGTACACCTTTTTGAAACTGAATTTAACAGGAACCCTTTGATGCTTACATTAAAATGGCAAGATGCTAGATTTCCTTTACTTAATGGAATGCAGAAAGATAGTATTATCATTCACTACTGAATATTTTGTTTTATATTTTACTTATCTTCTGCTAGAGGATCCCTGCACTGCTATCACTATAAGAAAGGCAATACCATCATTTTAAGAGGAAAATACTCTCCTATTCTGAACAGAAAATCTTCTTACTTCATCATCTATTTAAAACACTGATTTTCTCTATTGAGAAACTATTGGTAAATATATTTTTTCTTAATTTAGAAAATTAAATTTTTAAACCAAGGGTCTTTGATACAGTTTTCTGGTTGGAATGTATGTCCCAGTGCACAGCTATGCAACTTTGCATTTCCTTTTTTTCTCCATATACTTTAAGAAAACCAGTCATTTAAATCATCCATTTTGATTCTTGACCATTTCACTCAAAACCAAAGCTAACAGCTTCTTAAAGCTTCAAATTCTTGAAAATCATTTTTATCAATCACATTCATTCTCAATCTGTGTAGCTTGAAGCATCCTGTTAGTGACGTAATAGATAAGAACGATCCATATTTAGCATGTTTGCAATATAAATGATCAAAACCGAAAGGCTCACAAAGTATGACAAGTGGGTTTTAAGAGGTATCAAATCTATACCTCTTCATCTGCTTGAATGATTTTTGATAGATCAACATGTTCTTAAAAGTTTCTAGTAAGGGAAAGTCCATAATGCATGTAGCCAATCTATTACAGGTTTTAAAAATAGGTTATGTTTCTCCTAAACTGTAACAAAAGTCTCATTTGATGCAATTTATATCCATTTATTCCAGTTCCCACTACTGTGGGCATGCAAAACAGTTTATTTTATCTTTGGTCTTTGCAACCATATTTTTGTCTATTTGAAGAAGGCTATAACTTTCCCCTCCTGAAGTAAACAATCCAAATGTTTCCTGACTGTTCTTATAAGTCACATTTTTCTATCCCTGACTCTTCCTAGTTGTTCTACGCATTAGAGACAGAGTATACACTATAATTTAACATGTTCAGGTAGAGAAGAGACGTTACCTTTACAGACACCACATAATTGCACAACCCAACACATTTGTCTTTTTCAGAATGGCAGGCTAGTTCAACAGTAGTTCACTATAGTTTACTTTGTATCATAATCCCCAAATCCTACTCTGGAGAATTCCAGTCTACCCTCATGCTGTTCTTCCAGCTTGTGAAATCATTCATTCCCATCTAAGTGTAGACTTATGTCTTTGACTTCATTAAACGCTGTTCCTTTTTTTCATACCAGTTTTCCTGTTTCTCAAAATTATTGGAATTCCAATCCAGTCCTCCTGCAATTGCGGTTCCCAAGGTGGTTTCTGTTCCAACACCCAACTTACTCTCAAGAGTACTGAATAGCATTGAATAATACTGGATAGAACCCAGGGGAAGAGAATCTCAGTATGTACTTGCAGTTTGAAAGTGATCCATTGGTACCACTTTCTGAGTACAGTTTTCCATCTATTGATTCAAGATTAGTAACATAATTTGTCAAGGATTCACTTTGGGGAATTTTTAAGGTGCTACAATATGAATCAAATTGACAATAAAGGTTCATCGGTCCATGGGTAGTCTAACCTATTTTTTGCATCCTTGCATATTTTCTCTTACTGTCTGATGGGTTGTGTTTTAGGTTTTGAAACTATGTAGTTCTGAATTGAAGCCATTTCTTATTCTTATGTGGTATAAGAGTATTAATATATTCCTTTGGTTATAGACATTATTTTTTTACTTAATTATATATATTTCTGCATATTAAATGTGATCTCTTTTATAAACCTTTTGGTAAAATTAAAAAAATGCCAATAACTTTTTAAATATATTCCACTACACTGGAATTACTACACATTCAATACTTTAAGTAATGAAAACTAAAGCAGGCACTTACACATCCCTTTCACCCCATTACAGGAAATTATATAAATGACAAAGTAACCTCACTGAATTAAGAACACAGGTCCTAATAAAAGAAGAACCTTTGGGATCATTTTAGCAACTAAAGTGTTGGAAAAAAAAGAGTAATAAATAATTATGTAGCATAAAGTAAATTATAGAACAGAGTTCTGTAATTGAAATATCATGTCAGAGTGCTAACTCTAATTGAGTACAACTTACAAAGTATTCATCATGGCAAGAAAAAAATCCATCTAAAGCAAATAGCAAATATTTATAATATTGTTTATTTCACAGTGTTACAGTACTAAATTTAAATGATAGAATCTTTAAATTTAAAAAAAATAATTCAAGAGCATATACTACCATATCTTTTTCTTTTCCTTTCTTTTATTCCCTTTTCTTACCACCAGGATTTTAATTTCCCCAGTATTTTGCTCAAACAAGAAAATTATCACAATTTTTTTGTGCAAAAATAGAATATTCGACAATGGCTTGAAGTTTAAATTAAGAAACCAGCAAACTTAAATCTATGTACTATGTAGATTACAGTATACTCTCACTGCACACATCCGAAATATCAGGAAAGAAAGTTTCAAAGGAAGTGTCCTCTGTCAATAAATGTGGCAGATAGGAGAGGAAACATGAGGAAGGAAAGACAGCAGCAGAAGGATCTTCTTATTTTGGTGACCACAGGTCACCAACCCTAGTTCAACCCAGCTGCTTTGCCAAGAGCACTTCTCTCTGTGTTATTATATCCTACACTCTGAGCAACCATCATACAGCTTAGTGATTGACAGAGCTCAATTCATGACCTGAAATGGGCAAATGTTCTCCATTTATTCTGGGTTTGTTTTTTTTTTTCATGGGTTTGCACTTTCCACACTTTTCATTTTGACTAAATGGTCTTGGTTGCAAAGTATCCTACCCCGTGAAACACAAAAACAGAAAAGCATAGTTAAAAAATATTTCTATGGCTTTGAACAGTTTTGAGCAGTCTTTCAATCACATAAGCCAATGTTAACGTAGGGGATGTGTCAATTGCAACACCATTTAGCAGCATGTCTAATATCACTGGAAATGTTCAAGGTCAGGTTGGATGGGGCTTTGAACAACCTGATCTAGGGAAAGATATCCCTGCCCATGGCAGGAGGGTGTTAGACAAGATGATTTTTAAAGATCCCTTCTGACCCAAACCATTCTATGATTCTATGACTCTATGATTATAATGTGACATATCCTCATGTGAAGCTGTGTATAAATCATGATATGCTTTTGGAGACTCCCTTAATGCATGCTTCCATCTAACACTTCAGTGTTCAGGATATCTCATTTCTTTTGGTTGCCCATGCCAATACCCCTGATAACATGTATTGTACAACCACCTGTTAAGATGCACAATTGCATCATCGGAAATCCACATTTAACTTTGTAAACATTTCTTTGGAAGTAAGCACATCTTATCACAGTGATAGTGAGTATACAGGCATCTAAAAGATTTCAGAGGTAGTGTCTCTTGTTTGCTACCTGTATCCACAAGTCTGCTGAGTCTGTATCTTCTAAAGTAACTAAAAATAATCTCCTGACAATATCTTAATGGTCAGGGTATGGTTTTCTCTACTGTGGAGGACTGTTAGAACCCTAAAGCAACTTTGTGATTGTGACTGAAGAAGAAAGTGAGATTCAACCATCTTACTCTTGGTACTGTCTCCCCAACATACACATGCAAGAATCAATGGTTTGCCCCTAATGTTATTTTAGCCCAAAAGGACTGTAATCATCATCTTAGAAATTCAGTCACTGTGTTCAGTGAAAAATGTGTTTTCAGTAATATACATTTCTAACAATATTATATACCTCAACCACCAAAACACTACTCTTCCTTTTGAATTCTTCTTTGCTCTATCTTGTGAAATCTTCTTGTTCTTAAAATGAACATGATAATTTCCATAGGAATCACAAGCCTGTATGTGTCAAAGTTAGAATTTTGGAGGTCAGCCTTTACAGGGTGAAAGAAGGTTTAAGTGAGACTAACATATTTTGCAGTTTCTTTCCTTAGGAAGCCCCCTCTCCTGGCAAGCACAGGGATTCTTTGCAGTCAGCTTGCTGAATTCTACGCTCTGAGCTTCTGGTGTCATAGAAAGAAGAGCAGAAACTGTTGACAGTTTTTAAGATTAGAGAATTGTAGTATTTATTTTTGATACATTGATTTATCTCTTTTTTTAATCTCTAAAGAATGTAGTTTTACTTATCCTGAAACCATCTGTAAACTGAGGTCCATTTAAACAAACAGTTTCTTTCCTGTTTTGTCTGTGGGGATTTTAACTTACATATCCCAGGAGATGCCCAAGTTGTAGGGTCCTCAGTGGAACAATTATTTACTCTCCTTACAGCTTTCATAGTTTGCACAAAGACTTCCTATAATACTAAAAAATCCTTAGAGTTAAAAAAAAAACCCCAACAAACTAAAATCAAAACCAAACCAAACAAAACAAGATGTGATGCCTCCCAGATGGCTGTTACATTTACAATGTCTGTTATTTAATCTGAACACGGTTTGGGTCAGGACTTTGAACAAGTTTTTCTACAGTTAGCATACCCATTACTAATACTATACCTTTTACATACCCATCGCTTACCAAATTATTACGCATTCTAAAGAGAAAATCCTCAGTGATTGCACATACAGGACTTGGTTGAAAACAAAATTGAGCATTGAACATTTATGAGAAAGAATTTCTCTGCACTGTACTGGCTGAAATGTTTCGTCTCTGATCCAAAGGACATGTATTTACTACCTATGTGATATGACTCACCAACAGAGCTGTTACCCCACAGTACCCCATAGTTAGGTAATTAAAGCAGAGTAGGAAATTTTCACATACAAGGAAAATTTTATGAATGAAGACAGAAATTATTTTACAAGTGAATGCTTGGTTTATGAAACTGAAATGTTTTTCAGGGATGAAATAAAAGCTAGGACAATTAGAAAAGTAAAAAAAGTATTCTAGAAAAGTAAAATTTGGAGTTACACCATTTCACAGAATAATGAAAAGGTTGTGATTTATGCTCATTCATATTTTTTTGTTATTATGCATATCTATGCATGTTTATATTAAAAATGCATCTGTTTAAAACCTCAAACAAAGCATTACATGAACGATCCTAATTCTGGCCTTGAACAGGAAGAATAACTTTTGCAGGAAATGGATCTGCTGAAAGTGAAAATGATATCAGTGTGATATGGCAAGAAAATAGCTTCCTGTCTCTATATATTCAACTGTATAACATTCTTTTTTTTATCCCCTCCCCCCAGTTTTGTGGATGGCATAGTAATCTTTGTTTCTACTACACATGCTCTTCAAGCAGATGTGATTGAGAATTTAATGTAAATATTTCACTCAACAAATATGGAAGACATAACAGGGAATCAGTTAATCTGAAGCTGTGTTATCTCTGTCTCACACTGAGGAAAGTCTGCTGAGGGCTTGAATAAGTCATGTGCAACTCCTTGCACCCGGGCAGAGTGACATGTTATCCCTGTCTTCTGAATCAGAAACAAAGTTTTTGTGACAAAGGGAGACAGTTGAAAATCAAATACATACTTCTCAGTGTATTCTGAATAAACTCTAAATCTATGGTTGATCCTGTCAAAATGAGATTCATCTACTCGTTTGGCAAACCTTAACATTTTCCTAATTTGAAGTTTACTCTCCTATTTAACCATTAATTGTACTGTTGCCATTTTTGTTCTTACTGAGCTTTTTAAGGTTATCTGTCTCTTAGCTAATGTGATATTATCCCTGTATCAATAGCAATATAATTTTTATTCTTTACCGTAGTCTTTGCTGGATCGTTTACACTTCAGATATGTCCTTTTTATTACAGTTTCTACAATTTTGGAATGGATGTCTGACCCTCTTCTACAGCAGTAGCAAATGTCAGGATCTTTAGCTGTTTGCTGTTTCCAATTTACTGTTTGGCTTTTGATGTGGTACATATTTTGTGGACATTGCCCTCTTGCTTGTCCCTGAATAAAATTCTTCGTATCTTAAGATGCAGTTTCCATAGACACTGCAATTTCAACACCATTTTTAGATGGCAAGTTTGCTTTAGTCAGAAGGTTCTTTTGTACACTTTGAGTAGGGTTTTTGCATACTAATCTGTCTTTCAGGGCCCTGTTCAATCCATCCCCAAACTAACGATATCCTGACCTTTCTTTTTTCTTTCTCTTTTTTTTCCTTTCTGTATGGAATGGAATAGATTTGTGTTCACAATGATCCTCTTAAAAATCCAGAACCTTTTGCTATAAGAAGTTTTTCTGATCATAAGCACTACTACAAAATTCATCCAACTAGTGTTGTGACTCTTGTTTTCTCTGAGGCTCCTGATGTGCATAGTGACCTATTTTACTTGCTACCATTTCTATTAGTAGAAGTGGAATTTATTTATATTTTGCTGTATCATTAACTTTGAAGAATTGCTCCAGTGTCTTCAGTGTAAAGAATGCAGGCTAATCCCCAGCTGTATTGTCAAAAAACATCAGTATTTCCTGAACTGAACAAAGTGTCTGGCTGTTTGATTGAAGAACATACTGATCTGAAACAAGCTAAGTCTGGCCTAGAAACTTTAGCGTAGTCCTGGAGTCCTAATATTAGTGTCTATTTTACATTACCATTCAGATTCAGTTGCCTTGCAGAGATACAGAGATGTCTCTTGAAATAAAAGTGAAATTCTAGAGTACACAACAAAAATCCTGGTCTACTTTTAAAATACTCAGTATAATATAAAACTAGAGTAGGAGGCTTCCTAGTTGGATTAATGCCCAGAAATATACACTGTTTAGTGGATGGATTATTGTAGAAAAAAAATTTCTACACTGTAGAACAATGGAGTTTTATTCTTTAGATTCTTTTCCTGCAAAAATATGTCTACAAGTACTTGTAAACGTAGCAGATTAAAATATTTTATATTCACTAATATGGCAAATATGAATCCTTTGAAGCAAATATATATTTCACCTTTACTTTTTCTATTTATAAAACTATTGCCTTTTTTTTTTCCTTAGAAATATTATAACATAAATTCAACANCACATGAAATAATCCAAAAAAAAAAAAGATTATACAACTACCTGTAAAATACCAAACATTTGAAAACACAATAGCTTATGTATGTGTGGCTAGCCTAGATAAAATGCTAAAAGGGAAAAAATTAAAAATAAACAGAATGTGAATGGGGAAGTTACATGCTCTAATTGAAGCTGTTTATGAAAGTATAATGTTTTAGGCTGGACAGAAGGGGCAATAAAGCCATGTAAAGTGTACCTTAGACCACCATTCCTTCTTTCTTTGGTCATATTTTCTTTAACTGTGTGGAAAACATTGGCAGTCACCCTAGTCTAAAGTAGTCCTTGAACAAAGAAAAATAACAAGTTGACAAGTTGAGCTAGAACTACAAGTTAGATATATTAGTTCAGATAATTATACTTTTTTCTGGGAAGAGAAGGTTTTTGGTTTGTTTTGTTNAACTAAATGTTGAATTCACAGAAAAATTGAAAAAAAAAAATAAATAAAGGCAATCAGGGTAAGGTTGAGAAAAATGGCCACAAAAGAAAAGCCTGTACTTTCATCCACCAGCTAAGGAGTTAAAATCTATGCACTGAAGGTAAAGGCCCTAGCTTTAATTCTTTCCTCTTTCTGAGGAGAATTGCTCACCATATAGCTTCTGTATTCTAATAGACAGAAATTCTTAGTCCTGTGCAAACACGGTTTCTCTTTGTGTAAGACAAAAGTGCAGAAAGTGGAGGATTATCACCTCTCCTTTCAAATCAGAACATCACCCTAAAAAAACATTAAGGCATAACATACTGCACCTACTTTAGCATTCGGTCAGTGTTGAGCAATATCAACAGGGGGACATAGATTTATCTTCCTTAGCAGAGTAACCTCACAGTTAGGAGGTTAGTGAGGCGAGACAGCCAAAACTCAGCCAAGTCTGTAACTACACTTGAGAAAAAAAAAGTTCCATCTTTCATTGCAAAATTGTAATCAAAAGCATACAACGTTTAGAATTTAATCAGTTTAATTACTCTAATGCTGATTGTACTTTCATGTATCTGTGGTATCTATAAAATGCATGCAGAAAATTACTATCATTATTGTTGTTCTGCCGTGTTCTAAGGCAAGACACGGGGAATGTCAGATCCCGTGTCAGACTAACAGTAGGGAGAGCTGGGTTGGCAGAAAAGGTCAGCACAGCCAGCTACCTGGCAGGGACCAATAGAGAGATGTCTAGTATGTACTGAAGAGGACAGGGGACTAATTTGAATTCTTGCCTTCACTAGAGATTAAGGGAGGTGTTTCAGAGCCTACAATTACTTCTCCCGCTCTGTACCAGAACTAGGACTCATTAAATGCAAACTTCCAGGTTTAAAAGCAAAGCACACAATGAAAAATTTCCAGAACCTTATGACACCAGAATGACAGTTTTCAGTATGTAGTAACTAAACCCTAAATCCTTTATTGACTTTTTAACGGACTAATTTCTATCATCTTTTAATAATTTAATTCATCCAGATCTTTTTTTTAAAAGATACTTTCCTGAAACCCGGAAAATTCGCTAAGGATTTAGAGCGTAAGGAGCTGTGAGGGAGAGTGACTATTTTTTTTATATGTTATAAATTTTGGGAAAAAACTTTCTTAAAATGAGAAAAGTTTACTTTATACCACATTTAAACTTAGGAGGTATTGCAAAGAAGAGTTGGGGCTGCAAAGTTATATAGCACATATCCTGAGGAAAATAAATGTCATTAGTTCTGCTGCTATCAGAATAATTTCTCTGTGCTTGTAGGTCATTCACAATTCTACCCTCATTTTTTATCATTTTGTTAATCAGTAGAATTTGATCTATAATTTGTGTAACTATTTGCACCATATATATGAACTTTATTTCTAATGTGCAGAGCAGGTTTATGCAACAGATTATGCGGGGTACCCTGCCTGCGTCTTTTGTGTCCCTAAGGTGCTGTAGCAGTAGGTGCTGTGGGCATGACACTAAGGCAGTTCTCAGATAGGCAGCTAATTATGTGTTCTGATTCATGAAATCTCTTATTTTTCTGAATATTTTTATACCTCTCATCTGCATAAATCATTATGATTAGCAATTGCTAAGAAAGTCTTACTAATATCAGCTAAAAATATTTGGGTTTTTTCCACGTTTTATGCATTATTATTTTTTCAAATAATTTCCTTGTCATCTTTAACCATGACTTTTGAAAATTTCTGCTACCTATACAAGCAAAATAAAACACACTTACTTTTGCACCTTTTTCAACACACCTTATACCATTTCCTTAAGAAAAACTTCCTAAGCTCTCTTTATTCTTTCATATTTCTTCAAAGATATAATATAATTTAACTAAATGTGTTTTCCACTTAATGATAAGCAATTACTATTCTTTATATTCACTTGGTTTTCTAACAATCTGTTTTGCTGTAGAATATGGAGACAAATCCTAAACAATTAAACATCGATTGTGATGTCCTTGCAGGAAAACTTCACATGTAGGTTTCTAATTTAAGCACATGTAATCAATTTTCTGTGATCCTTTGACTTTCCCTTCTAAAACGTTTCCAGTTGTCAGTGGAAAAACTCCTAATGGGTGATAGGAAAGTGGACCGGAATTTAGAAAAGATGCAGTTAGCAGCAGCACCATATCTACATAGTGATGACCTATATCTAAATTCCAGCTTATGTACTGACAAAATACAGTTGTAGCTGCAGAAATCTATCACGAGTAATGAATTCCCTTTTACAAATAACAAAAATATTATTTTAATTTTGAAAATAAAATGAAATAGTAGAATCTCTTTATGAGCCACTAATTTGTAATGGTTTCCTCTTCATGGGAGTCGCAGTTCAGAAAGAAGTCCATCTCCCAATTATCCTTACCAACACCCTGATGCACCATGCAGTGTGCATCCAGAGTACAAAAGCTGAGTTCCTTTTGGATGAAAAATAACATGGAAGATTGATTCCAGGGGATTATCTAATGGACACCAGCTGCTGACAACGATTCATTTCATAGGACCAAAATAGAAAGTGTTTAAAATAAGTCTCAAACATGTATAATATAGATACCAGCTCCTCTGTACTTGTTGTTTTGCTATACGGTTTAGCTTCTGTTCTGCTTGCTGATGCAGACATAGTCATACAAAAGCACATATTACATATTTCAGTAGCTGTTCTTTTGTCTCAAATTAATTTTTAACTCTATTTAATTATGGGTTCCCCTTTTTAATTATCTTATTAAGTAATTCTGCTTCATCTGGAGTTTGTTGTTAGTCAAGACATTATTAAACACTTAAAGATGATTGCCTTAAAATGTCTTTTATGTGTGTGTGTATTGTGTATAACAACGGTGCCATATGAATAACAAGTATACCTGATAGTTTGTTCACTATTTCATCTCAGATTAAAATTATCTGTTTTCCCTACTACTACTTAGTAGTAGTTACTTTTCCATAGGCAATGACACTACTTTTGGGGTAGGTGTTATATATGTGAAGGATGAGGTGTCCGTTATTGTTCAGAGTTCCCCAAGTACAGCACAAGAGGAAAAAAAAAAAACAAACAAACAACTTTAATAAACATTGGAGGGAGACAAGTTGAATGAGACAAGTTGAATGAGACTGGTCAGTCTGATATGAAGTAACGTCAATATGACACCAGCATAGAAAATGTTTCTGCAGATAAAAGAGACTTCCAAAAAGGGATTTGAGGGGGCATTTGACCCAAATTGGCCATGTTGAAGAAGAAGATAATGATGATCATCAGTCTAAACAGCAACCAAGGAATTACCAAGAAACTTTACAAGCAAAGAAGGCATTAGCTTTGGAAGCAGTGTCAAAAAAGCATGAAAGTCTGTAACAGAGTTGGGTAAGACCCCTTGGAACAAGAGGAGGAGCAGTGACCCTGGTTGGGCACTGCCAGGCATCACTCCACAGCACCCCCAACCCTGCCTGGGCCAGGCCCAGCAGCTCCCCATGGGGCATGGGAGCAGCCTGCACCCAGACAGGCACCATAGCAGTTCACGTGGGGCTATGTGGGGTACCTGTTCATGCCGGTGCCTTAGCAGAGTGTTGGCAGTGGCAGGGATACCGGAGCACTCACATCTCTATAGGAGGCATATGGGGGACCTGCATTCACATACTGG
Source organism: Anarhynchus alexandrinus (assembly GCA_008711295.1). Taxonomy (NCBI): domain Eukaryota; kingdom Metazoa; phylum Chordata; class Aves; order Charadriiformes; family Charadriidae; genus Anarhynchus; species Anarhynchus alexandrinus. The sequence goes on along the minus strand of VUYV01000725.1, from coordinate 149,081 downwards.
GGGGTGGGAGTTTGGTAAACCCATACTGCTGGGGGTGAAGGGGTGCACAGTGCCTGAGACGGGGCATAGAGTTACAGAAAGTTACTTGGAAATTTGTAGGTGTATATTAACAATTTCCTACTATCTGGGTTTATGGTTTTTTGGTTGTATTGCTGATGTTGATCCTGAATGTATAGTTCACTGATTGCCAGTTAATAATGTGTCATTTATAAATCTGTAAACCTCTCTGATCCTGATTTGATTTAAACTATGCGAGTTGAACAGTTTTTCTCTATGACAACAATGAGGTAGCTTTGTGGGTGGTTATAGAAGCTTAGAGTGGGAGAAAGTGCAGAGGAGTTTGTTTATAAATTTAACCAGTGGGTGATAAATGTTGATATCATGAGCCATACAAACGTAGGAGTTGACCTTTCATCACTTTGTGACAGATTATGGGTAAGAAGAGAGACCATGAAAGTAAACAAAAATAACTTATACTCTATATGATAAGGGAATGAAAGCCAGTTGAGAGATACAGAGAAGTTAAATATTTCAAGCTTATGAAAGCTACTTCTTCTAATATTATAGCAGTTGAATGGAAAATTGAAACCTCTAAAATGAACATTTTTCACTTTCACCACATTTTTTCATTCATTGAAAGCTGTGTTTTTCTGACAAGAAAGGATTTAGTTGAAAAATATCTAACTGTCTCTTATATAGTCAGAAGAATAGGTTTGTTACTGATTTACCAGTTTTCATGTGTATAGTGGATTATTTTATTCTTTTTGAGTTTGCCAGCAAAAAACAGAAACCCATCAACTTTTCCCCTAAGTTTAAACACTGTACTGCTGAATACTTGAATGTATATTAATTTGTCCTAAAATCTGGATAGCTAGTGGTCCCTGAAATTTATGCTGAGATCATTCCCAAAGGTTCTTAATTTCTAATACTGTATCAGTTTCAATTTCCTAGTTTAGATTTCAGCTTGATGTATTGAAATGCATTCTTTTTTTCTCCATAGTTGTTCTTTCTGTAGCCCACACTGAGGAATATTAAAACTCAGGTTCCAGTAAAGCCATTTTGCTTTAAATCACAGAACTAGATTCCTAAATTGAGACTTACTTGAAGTTCCCTGAAGATTACTTTCAATTAAGCGATTACCCTACAGTTATCTCTAGTTTTGCCTGACTATCAGTCGTGATGATAATATGCAGCTGAGGCAAATTGTCTCATAAGATGCTACTGTTGGGTTCAGTTACACCCAAATGTTTAGGGCTCCATTTTATGAGGCAGAAATTTTCCTTTGGATCCATTTATCTACCCATTCATCAAGTTAAGACCTGTTAAAAATGTTTGAAACTCTTCAAGATGAGACGATAACCGAGATTTTGATTTTTATGACAGTCACCATCCAGATATCAAATATGTACGTAATACTCCAACTTCAATTTTCTCATAGATTAGAACCTGTGAAGGTTTTCTTGTCTGTGTTATTTGTTGAATTTCGAAGTTGATCACTAGCTTCCTTCTTGATTTCAGATCTGTGCCGTACACAATACAGAACTATACCCAGTAGGATTAGAAAGAGATCTAAGAGCATCTTCCACATATTTGTCCTGGTTTGAGGTAAATCAGAACCAATTTCCTTTTCAGTAATTTTTCTTCTTGGTTGAACCTCTCCCAACTCTCTGAAATTAATGGCATATTTTTCAGAGGTCTGATGTTTATAGCGAATACTGAGGAATGGTTTGCAGAGGTGCTCCTGCTTATACTTATTGTTATAACAACCAAGGTCAGCTAACTTTGTTATGCACCAAGTCGGAAGTGGAAGAATGTAAAGGTGTCACATTTGTGGGGAGGAGTGGACAGGACAGGTGACCCAAAACTGACCAACAGGGTATTCCATCCCATCTGCCTCATGCTCAGTATAAAAGCTGAGGCATCAAAGGGGTCAGTCTCTTTCTTCAATGGCCAGAATCTGAGGAGGACTCTGTTTGTTCATCTGCCTTTGATCCCGATCCTTGTGTTCCTGAATTCAGATCTGGAATCCAGTTCCCATCTGTCGCTGGGTCCAGTCTGGGACTTTCCCAGTGTCTGATGATGATGTGATTGATTGTCATCCTGGGAGCTCAATACAGTTTTGTATATTTTGTATATATTTCATTATTTTCTTATTAATATTATTATATTTTCTTTTTATTATTTCATTATTAGTATTTCATTAAAGTAATTTAGTTTCCTTTTCTCTCTCTCTTTTTCTCTCCTCTCTGAAGGGAAGAGAGGTAAAAGAGAGTATCTGTCATTCATTTTAGTAGCCAGCCCAGCCCAAACCTCAAAAATACTAAAAAACAAACCAAACGAAAAAAGCCTCTGTAATATCCCAGATGTAGTCAAAGTTGCCTATATTTCTTATTACACATATGCCAACATTCTCAGGCAATCCTTGTGTTTAACTATTCACATGACTTTACTGTCATGTGCCAGACAGCTGTTTTTTAACTCCTGGTGGTTACCAGACAGTACATGTTCCTCTCCTGATTCCCTTAAAGACAAGAGTCGGACTAGGAGAAGAAGGCTCTGTAAGGATGCACCCTGTAATCTTTCCATTATCTTGGGTTAATAAATTTGGAACAGGGCATTATCAGTGCCCTAGCACTACAGATTTAAGGTTTAGTTTGGTTTGAGTGAGAAACAACTCATATGTTAACTTTATTATTTTGAAGTGTGTACAACAAATAGTATTAAATCTTGTTTCAGGGTGATCCAAAACCAGAGTGCGGTAACTGACTTGTAAAAACCTTAGTTCTTTTTTTCTCATAATCGAGCAGTATAGCACTACATGGTAGCTCTAGGGACAAAGTCAGATTTTTCTCTCCTGCTCCTTGTTAAGACTCTTTGATTAATTACCTTAAAAAACACCTGTTGAAAACACAAGGTAAATATTTATATATCGCATTTTGAGAAACAGTGAAAACTTTCTTACAAATGTGTAAACATTCTTCCAAGGAACTTAATTTAAAATAGCGTTAAACACAGTGTCTTTACTTGTGAAATCAAGAACAAGGATCTTAAACTGAGTTGTACCCCATTTCACCTTCTTCTCCTAATTTCTTGGTCTTTGGGACACCCTTTCTCAAACCCTTAAATATAATTATAGTACTTTCTAAACAGTGAATGATCATAAATGTATGGATTTTGTATATATTGGCTTTCATATGAAAATGCATTTTTTCCTTTGTCTCTATACTATGCTGGCTAGGTGTTCCATTTATATATTGAAACAGTTAACTGCTCCAGCAAAGGCACTGAATTAAATATCTTTCCTTGTAACAACTTACAAGGAAATGAGATAAATGTTATTTGGAGAGACCACGAGAAAGGAGTTATTTCTTAAGTTACTTTTTCATTGTCTCATTTTCTGTGTAGTCTGACAAGACTGAATGTTCATTTGCTTATCTGAATATATATCAGAATTTCGCTGGCTTAAAGAAAGTACAGATTACTGAACACTAGATTTTGCTCAGGTTTTGATGTACAATTTAATTGCTTCATTTCTGGTCCTTCCTTGAAAAGTTTTAGCTGTCAGGAATGCTGTCTGTTTCTTTTTAGTTGAGTAGCTGGGTATTCTAGTTTCTAAAGCCAACTAATAGATGAATAGATATGGATTTAGATCTATAATTTATTCTCTGTTGCATTGCAGTTAAAGAGGAGATAAAATTTTGTTGAAAAATATTCTGTGGAACACAGTCTGTAAGACCATATCTTTCCATGGAAGGTGATAATTTTTTTGGTTTATTTTATGTAGTAAAACATGTTTCTTGGTGACATGTAAAAAACGACATTTCATTTTAAAGTTTATTTTATGTTATAAATTCCTAAATTAAAACAATTGTACTGGAAAAAATATTTGGATCAATCAAAAGTGAATTCAATATCAAAGCTTCTGTGAAAATTTAGAATCTCAGATATTTCCACAAATCTGACATTACATGTCTAGACAATTTAACGGTTTTATTTCAAATTTACATTTTATTATGTGAGCTGTTTGACCATATCTCTTACATCTTGATAAACAGTGTATGAATAATTCATAAACTGATCTCTGAAAGTCACAAGAATGATGTAAATTGTAGCATATTTCCTTAGTAAATACTGATGTGACCTTTAAATCCAACACAGTGATTTGATTACTCAGTTGAAAGGGTAGAAAAAAGAATTTATAATTTTATATTAAAATCATCCACCTGCTTCAGTCTATCACATATTTAAATACATTTTGACCTCCAGTCTCATTTAAATTATGTAATTCTCACAGAATTTTGGTAATGATACTATGATTGAATCAACTGAAATTGGCTGCCTGACATTAATGACATTAATGTTAAAAATGAATAATTTAGAAAAATTACTTAGATAGATTTGATTATACATATCATATATTACATGACATACATATTTTATTTTCTTTTGGTCCTTACTAGTGTAAAACATTGCAGTAGTATTATCACTGTAATGGATTCTATTTTGCACCTGAGCTTCACAGATTTTCAAAAACCTGAAGTTCTATTGCCCTTGTAAATTACTTATAAATATTTTTAGACTTTGATTTTGTGGTTTGTGGGTTTTTTTTCCATTCCTGGTCTTCCACATCTCTTTCACAAATGTAACATCACCCCCTCCAAGACAGCTGCAAAGTCTGCTGCTACATTTCTGGACTGTGGAGATCAGATGTTCTTACTTATTGGTCTCATCAAACTTTTTGATGTTGTAAACATAATCTGTTTCACAATCTCAGGTTTGCATACACTGTGTCTAAAAAACTTCTGAATAATGAATTGCCACTTTTGCAGTACTGTCAGTACTTCCAGGTTTTCTGAGGCCATTGCTGTTCATTACAGATACCACCCAAACTGCTCATTTCCCTCTCTCTTTCCCTCTTAAGTAATTTGCATAGTTCTCTTCCATAGTTCTAGTGCACCAGCTATAGTTAAGGTCAAGCAGAGGGTGGTGTTTCTTCAGTATTTACATTTTATATTTCACAGTGGTTTTATGTATAAAGAATTCGGTCTAAATTTTGGTCAGGTTATATTTTTGAGACCAATACTAACAGTAGATTCACTTATTGCAAGCTTCAGGTTAATGCTTAGACATACTGCGTCTGTTTGTTGCCTACGTCTGTCTAGATTTTTGCCCTCTCTCCCCGCTCCATGAACATAACAACTGAAATACATGTTTGTCCTCTTCAAGCCCATATATATAATTATCTAATTTTTGCTGCTAGGGAAACTGAGATATGAAACATGTAAGTAACTACTTCGCCAAGAAGTTTGTCAGCTGTTAAGACCTCAAGGGACTATACTTAATCTGAACTATGTATACATGAACGGCAGAATAGCCACTGCTGGCAGAGATGTGTCTGCTTCACTTTAAGCATTAAATTTATAATTTGTCCCTTAGTAGGGACAAATAGAATGATTACATAGTAGGATTACAGAGGAAATCCAATAAAAAGGCTGTAATTACATGTGTCTTCTGTATTTGTCTACAATGACATCTCAAAAAATAGGGACAGTGCTTAATATATTTTTATTTACATTAGGAATGTTTTATTACATGGCTTTAAAAATAGTTTTATTCAATCATTTTTTTTAAATTACAAAATCATTCAGCTACGACAATAATATTTTTTCTTTCAATACTGGAACATTTATGTTTCCTTATTTCAGGAAAATATGGATTGCAAAAAATTCCAAAACCACATAGCTACATGAAAATGGATAAAGGTATATTACATGCTTTTGTAAAATATATACAAATCTGTAACTTAGTTCACCTTACAAATACTAACTTATTTTAAATCATAAACTAAAATCAATTTTCTGGAAGAAATAAAAAATGAAGTAAAACACAGGAAATAGTGCAGTTTTTAATTAATAATAAGGCTTACTTCTTAAAGGCGCAATACGTGAGTGGGGAAAAGAAATAACTGGGAGCTGGTTCAACTGACTGGCAGAGTTTGTTTTTTTCCATTCCTGAATTTAGACTTTAACTATGTCCTAAATTACCTAAGCCATTAGGCGACACTGAGGGATTAGAGTCTTTTGGTACTTGCCAAGGAGAATCAATAACCACTGTCAGGTATGAAGGGAAAAACACACAGTGTTTGAGTTTTTTCCTTGTCTCACAAAAATCTTCCTGTTTTCTTGGACAAAAAGTATCTTTCAAATCCTATCCTAGTTCTCCTAGTTCATAAATATTTGGGCCATAAAGACGAAATTAAAAAACAAAAAAAAGCCAAAACAAACAAAACAGGATTTCAGGCCAATGTTGATCCCTTGAACTTTTTTGTGAGGTTAAACAGTTAGTCTCTCCAGGTATGAAATTGATTTTTTTGAACAAAAGAAATTTTATTTTGCTCGAGTGAAGGAAAAGGAAGAGAAGGAAGGAGTAGTTCTTTCTCCAATTTTAAAAAGTGTGAAAGGACCAGATATCTGAGAAATCTCATCTCTGAAGGAAAAGTTGGTACCAGCTTTATTTAATCTAGATAAAAACAGAAGACCAACATAAAAAAATGATTTCCAGTTATGTAAAACAGGAAGCAAAGGAAACCACTTTTTTTTTTTTTTTTTAATTTATCCACTGTAGATAAGACATGAAAAGAAATAATGTGTTAAGTACAGATAAGGTTTGTTATTAGGTAGAATCATAGAATCATAGAATCATAGAATGGTTTAGGTTGGAAAGGACCTTGAAGATCATCGAGTTCCAACCCCCCTGCCATAGGCAGGGACACCTCCCACTAGACCAGGTTGCCCAAGGCCACATACAGCCTGGTCTTGAACTCCTCCAGGGATGGGGACTCAACAACCTCTCTGGGCAACCTGTTCCAGTGCCTCACCACCCTCAAAGTGAAAAACTTCTTCCTAATGTTCAATCTAAACTTGCCCTCTTCCAGTTTGAAGCCATTCCCCCTTGTCCTGTCACTACATGCCCTAGTAAAAAGTCCTTCCCCAGCTCTCCTGTAGGCCCCCTTTAGGTACTGAAAGGCCGCAATAAGATCTCCGCGGAGCCTTCTCTTCTCCAGGCTGAACAGCCCCAACTCCTTCAGCCTCTCCTCATAGGAGAGGTGCTCCAGCCCTCGGATCATCCTCGTGGCCCTCCTCTGGACACACTCCAACAGGTCCATGTCCTTCTTATGTTGGGGACTCCAGAGCTGGACGCAGTACTCCAGGTGGGGTCTCATGAGAGTGGAGTAGAGGGGCAGAATCACTTCCCTCGCCCTGCTGGCCACACTTCTTTTGATGCAGCCCAGGATGCAGTTGGCCTTCTGGGCTGCGATGGCACATTGCTGGCTCATGTTGAGCTTCTCGTCCATCAGCACACCCAGGTCCTTCTCCTCAGTGCTGCTCTCCAGCCATTCCCCGCCCAACCTGTAATTGTGCTTGGGATTGCCCCGACCCAGATGTAAGACCTTGCACTTGGCCTTGTTGAACTGCATGAGGTTGGCTTGGGCCCACCTCTCCAGCCATATATTGGTTTTGGATGGGATAGAGTTAATTTTCTTCATATTAGCTTATGTGGTGCTCCGTTTTGGATTTGTGACCAAAACAGTGTAGACAACACACTCATGTTTTAGTTATTGGTGAACAGTGCATGCACAGTGTCAAGGGCTTTTCTGTTTCTCACATTGTCCCGCCAATGAGTAGGTTGAGGGTGTGTAAGAAGTTGAGTGAGGACACAGCCACGACAGCTGACCCCAACTTACCAAAGGTATAATCCATAGGATGTGATGTCATGCTCAGCAATAAAAGTTTTGGGGAAGAAGAAGGAAGGGGTGGCCTTTGGAGTTAAGGCATTTGTCTTCCCAAGTCACCATGCACCATTATGCTATCCTGCTTTCCTGGAAATGGCTAAACATCTGCCTGCTGTGGCAAGTATTGAATGAATTCTTTGTTTTGCTTTGCTTGTGGACAAAGCTTTTGCTTTATCTATTAAATTGTCTTTATCTTTCTCACTTTTACCCTTCCAATTCTCTCCCCCATCACATTCTGGGAGAGTGAGCAAGTGGCTTTTTGAGGCTTCGCTACCTACTGGGGTTAAATCACAACATTAGGAATTTTTTTTCTAAAAAGGATAATTGAGCTGTAAAGTACATTTCCAAAGGGGTTGTATACTTTTTGACGTTATGCTTTTTAAGATAAGACATAAGGATGCAGGAGGACTCACAAGCACATAGTGAGTCCAAACCCATTTTGGGCTATATGGTGTCTCAAGCTCTTCTGTCTTCTCTTCCACCACTCTGTGATCAGAGCTGATAGGCACAATCATCCAAACTGCAGTTTATAATGCAGTGTGAATTCTATCAAATTCAAACAGTGTTTGACAACCTCAACTTCCTGGCAAGTTTGTAAAGCTTTTCTATATTTTCTAGACATGAGATGAGAGGATATTTTAATCCATATTTAGCTTCTGTGAAATGCTGAGGTTCAGATTTGAAGCTGAAGGATGAAGAACTTGCAACCTCCTCACCTTTTTTTTTTTTTTTGACAATAGATGGAAAATTTCAAAGCACTTCATTTTAGTCTAGTAATGATGCAATTTTTATGAGGAAATTTGTTATAAATTTTTACCTTTTGGAGCTGCCAGCTGCAATTGAGCAATATGAGAAAAATAAAACAAAAAAAACCCCAAATGTTTAGGAATTCGGATCTGAATTGAAGCCCAAATCATATCAAGATGTTAACACATGATAATACAACCTCAAAAATAGAATTTAAACCCCCTGTCTTTCTGCAGTGGAAAGAACTGGCCATAAGAGGTATTGTAGATATAGGAAAAGTCTAACAAATTTTGAACTAAGCAAGCTGGTTCATTTTCTGAAAAGCTGCATTGGACAAAAAACATAAATTAAATAAAATTGTCCCACTGGCAATTCACTTGTATTTTTACTATATCAAGAGTTTATGTACCTTTGCCAAATGACTCCATGATATTGTATGGTCCCAGTTTTAATACGATGAAGCTTAACTTCTTTTTCACAGTTGATACACTAAGTAACCGCCATTTTCTGGTCATTTGCTTTAGGAAATATTTTTCACAGCATATCGTAATTGCACTACAGTTTCCACTTTGGAAAATTATTTTGTTCCTTTTGAATTGCTTAAAAATCTCAGTCATTAGTGTTTGTGTGACTTTAGCAGCTCAGAAAAGCTGATATCTACTCTAAACATTTGAAGTTAATACAAATGAATGAATTTGATTTTCTAGTATCAACTTCGGTTGGTTGAAGATGCCACAGCAGCTGAACCATAGCCATCTTATCACTTGGATCCTAAATCACAGAGAGAAGTTAATGCTGTAGGTTTAGAATCTGGGAAGCACTTAGGAAGAAACTGATGTCCCAGCTGAGTACTCTAACGGCTGCTACTGACTCAGTTATAGTGATTCAAGTTCCAGATGTAGCTTGTTCAAAGCAAGGTCAAGAAGTACTTCATGGGCTGCATTATGTGCTATATACGTACTTTACAACCCCAAAACTATATTCTTATGTTCCAGATGACATACAGGGAAGTGAATGGCTATAAACAAATTGCTATAGATAAAAGCCAAGCAGCATTGAGCAATAAAAGTACAAATTAGGTGGATTTAGGTACCGATGTCCAACAGAGAAATCAATAAAAAACTTCAAAAAATGGTATGCAGCACTTGGGATGCATAAGCATTTACGTGAAAACTCATCTAAACATTTGAAATTTTGCTACTGTGCATGCCCTGAAGTCTCACTGTCTGGGCTGAGATGAGCATGAGATGCTGAGACTGAGATAATCAGCCTTGCAGAAAGGCAAGATAGATAAGCTTGAGGTAATACAGTTGTATGGCTTCCCGGCCATAGTTGTTTGAGATCTGGCCAATTATGGTCTGACTGTGACTATCTGATATGTCAGAACAGTAGGCAAATAGTCAGGTTGAGCCACAGAGGAGCGTCAGCGTGCATCTGCCCCGCTCATTCTAGTTCAGTTATATATTACTGTATTGCATGACTTTTCAGTTCTATTTTTCCTTTCTCTTTTCTGTTTTAGACTTTAGTGAATGTGTTCTCCAAGCAGAGACAGGCTTATTTGGAGGAAAGGATGGCAGAAGTATAACAGCAATCTGTGCAGCCACAGTAGCCCTGATAAGAACAGGGACTGAAATAATCCCCGTTGGACTCATAGGACAGGAGGCATCACCTCGGGAAATGAATTTCCATCTTACAGTGCTTCAGACTGTTATGGAACTCCTGTCCTTCCTGACACAGACCCAGCAAGTACAGGGCCACTGGGTTTGCACCCATAGTCTTGAGATCAGCCCTGTCCCTTCATTCCTTCTGGCCAGCTCCTGTCCCCCACAGCCAGGATGCAATACTAGCACCGCTCAGTGCCCGTAGTCAGTATGTGGTCAGCATATGTGCTCAACACAGCCCTACACATTCCCTGAGGAATCAGGGATTCTATAGTGTAATGTTATGTGTGTGAGAAACACCAGCAGCCTGTCAGGGAGATGGGGGCCAGTCAGTTCCTTCATAAGTCCTTACTTGATGTGAAGCTCTTTTGACCTGTTTTTGTCCTCTGCAGTGGGTCCCTGCCGACAACTCCCTTTTTTAAGGGATATTAGCCATTTTTAAGGAATATTAGCCATGAATTTTCAGATTTTCCATAGACACTCTTGTTTCCCAATTAGTTACTTAAAGTCTGTGCTGCTGGCCTTTTTATTTTTTCTGCATCTCTGTTCACTTCACGGCTATACAGTACTAGAGCCAGCAAACTCACAGCTGTGAGCAGAGAAGGGCAAGACTGTTTTGCACTTGGAAATCTGTTCCTGCAATTGCTGTGGCTGCAATTCCAATTTTGTTAGAAACTAAAGCTTTAGAAAGGCACATCATAACCAAGAAAGCCAGCATGAATCCAAACTTAATAACATTTCTAAACCCATACCCTCTGTGAGCCACCTTTCTCAACTCACTCATGAAAACAGTCTAATTAACTCCAGTGTGCCTTAGATAGCTGAACAGAAGACAAGACTGAGAAAATGATGATGCACACTTTCCCCTTTCCCCTTTCGTCTTTTGACAGTGAAATACTTTGCTGATACATAGTTCCTTTCATATTCATATTTTGCTTTTCCAAAGAATATTGTAATATATAATCAGGAAAAGCAACGTACCAAGCAGAGAAAAAAGATTCCCCCATCCCCATCCTTCATGCCAAGTTTGAGGGAAAGGAAGGAGACATTTTATCTTCCTCTGGCATATGTCTAATGACATAGATTACGTTATATATTAGAACTACTACAGTTATTTACAGTCTTTTGGATCCTATTTGCCGTATCTTGTTTGTGGGTCTGATGGGTCACCAAATTTGGATCATTGCTCCCTATAGCTTCCTGAGGAGGGGAAATGGAGAGGGAGATGCTGATTTCTTCTCCCTGGTATCCAGTGACAGAATGCATGGGAATGCTTCAAAGCTGTGTCAGAGGAGGTTCAGACTTGACATTAGGAAGTATTTCTTCACTGGGAGGGTGATCAAATACTGGAACAGACTTCCTACAGAGGTGGTTGATACCCCAAGCCTGTCAGTGTCTAAGAGGCATTAGGACAATGCCCATAATAACATGCTTTAACTTTTGGTTAGACCTGATGTGGTTAGGCAGTTGAACTAGATGATTTTTATAGGTCCCTTCAAGCTGAACTATTCTATTCTATTCTATGCTATGCTATGCTATGCTATGCTATGCTATGCTATGCTATGCTATTCTAATTCTATTCTGTTCTATTCTTTTCCTTCAAAGTTACAATTTATAGTTTTCTGGTAGTTTGTGAACTGTTCCATAAAACCTGTGTTTTCTCTAAATGTCATTTCAATCCCAAGTAAATCAAGAGAAGTGGTAACCTTAAACCACTGTATATTATCCTACATTCATCTTATAGTGCCAGAGTGAAAGCATTGTAAACTGCAATAATAAGAAAATGCTTCAATATTTCGTTCACATGTTCATGAATAATACTTGTTATACTCCGAGGCAGCAGTTAATCCAGAGACAGTATTACTCAGTGAATAATTGAATGAATCACTAAATTTCTGAGTGCTATAACTCTTTTAATTTCTATCTTAACATACTCACAAATAAGATAATACCTATCTGAATGACACTGGAATTGTCTTGACATTGAAATGTATTGCTTAAATTAAAAACATGTACACTCTACAAATCATTAGTGAGTTGGGAGGCAAAGAAATTCTGAATGAGTTATTGGCTTCTTGTCATTTTTTGAGCAGAGGACAGTAATTTAATTGTGAGCTACAGAATTATTGGCTAGATATTTGACACTTGTAAATTTATGCAGAATATGGAACTGTGATAATACTCTGAACCCAAACAGTTCTCCAGTTCACTTTAAGAAACTATAGGTGACAACTGTATTAATTTTTAGTAGAGCTGAACAGGAGATATTTTCTCTTTCTGTGAATAGATTTTAAACACTTTTCTGTTGTCCACTGGGACAAAACCAAGATTTCAGAAGTCTTCTGTGAAAAGCCCATCCAAGAAATATTTCTTATGATAGCTTAATATGTAGGGCATTTATTAGCTTTATGGAAGAGGAAGGGCTGCATTCTGTATTATAACTATATAATTATATAATATCGGAGTGCAAGGAACATCAAAAGAGATATCAGGGCCTTGGGACAGACACTCAGGGGATCTGGAGCACAGGTTATTTTTTCATCCCTACTTCCTGTTGTGGGTAATGACATTGAAAGGAACAGACGAGCTCAGTCTGTTAATATGTGGCTCCGTGGCTGGTGTCATCGCCACAATTTTGGGTTTTTTGACAATGGAATGACCTACGCGGCACCAGACCTGCTGGGAGCAGATGGGGGCTGGCTCACTGCAAAAGGGAGAAGGGTTTTCGCCCAAAAATTATCAGGGCTTATTAACAGGGCTTTAAACTAGATTCGACGGGGGAAGGGGGTATTATTGGGTTTGCCCAAGACCAGCCAAGGGAGGTCATACCAAGGAAAGAGGAGTGAGGTACTGGTGAGGGCCTGCAGCCCTTAGCTCCAATATGTGCTGGCTACACTGCAGCAGGATCACAGTCTTGCGTAGATGAGCCAGGAGCTCGAGGACCAACAGGAGCCAATGGGGAGGCACCGTTAGTACACGGCAAAGGAATGCCGCCTGGAGAGCAGCACAAGGTAAGTACAGCTGCTTCAATCAGGTTAGCCTCAACAAAGACAAGGCT